>JAWPHD010021428.1:0-28272 GCA_037043455.1 Cyrtodaria siliqua | reverse complement strand
GATAAAGCAGCTAATAATGTAAGTATTGTTTGACGCCTACATTACGTCAATGTTTTATCTCTGGAACTCGGCAGCACTAATTCGTATACTCCAGTTAATTCTACTGAGGCTGATGTTGTTTCCGCACATATCACTCGGTGCATTACTTTCAAGGCTGTTGTAAACGATAAGCAAAATAAACTGCCTACCATCTACTGGATTCCTAAATTACATAAAAATCCATATAAGGCTCGCTTTATTTCTAATTCTAGTGCCTGCACCACAACAAACATCTCCAAACTTTTAACTTCTTGTCTTACTGCCGTTAAAGATCACGTTAAACTATATTGTGATAAAACTTATGAAAACTCTGGGATTAATTTATTTTGGTCTATAAAAATTCAGGAGACGTTCTGGATAACATTTTCAATAAAGGTCAAGTTTCATCAATTAGCACTTATGACTTCTCTTACCACATCACCTTATTAAAGACAAGCTAATTTCTCTTATTAAAAAAACATTCGCTAGAGAAAATACTACATTTTTGGCATGTAATAATATTAAAGCGTTTTTTACTAACGGCAGTTTAGACAATTATACTATGTGGACTTGCTATGAAGTTTGTGAAGCACTCATCTTCCTATTAGATAATATTTTCGTCAGGTATGGTAACACCGTTTATAGACAAATTGTTGGTATCCCTATGGGTACGAACTGTGCACCACTTGTCGCAGATCTGTTTTTATTTTGCTATGAAAGAGATTTCATGTTGAGTCTTTCACCAGATACCCAGGCAGATGTTATTGAAGCTTTTAACGACACCTCTCGGTATCTGGATGACATACTGAACATTGACAACCCTTTCTTTCTAACTATGGTTGATAATATTTATCCCAAAGAACTTCAGCTTAATAAAGAAAATATATCTGATAATAACGCTTCTTTTCTTGATTTAGATCTCTCGATTGAATATGGTAAAATAATTAGCAAATTCTATGACAAGAGAGATGATTTTAATTTTGACATTGTTAATTATCCCCACTTGGATGGGGATGTTCCCCGAGCAACTTCTTATGGGGTGTATCTGTCTCAACTCATTCGTTTTTCTAGAGCTTGTACTCGAGTTGAGGACTTTACTATTCGTAATCTTTGTATAACTAAAAAGTTACTCAGTCAGGGTTACCGTTACCATAAACTTCGTAAAACCTTTGCAAAATTGTATTATCGTAAGCCTGATCTTCTTTCTAAATATAAGAGTAATTTAAGGACTCTTCTGCGACTAGGACTATCACAACCTGACTTCTATGTTGATGTGATTTATAAACTTCGTAAGATTCTTGGTCATGATCACTTTCATACTATCTTTGTTAAACTTGTTAACAAGTTTATCAAAAGAGGTTATGACCCTATCATTTTGCAACGTACTGCATGCTTGGTGGTGGACCCTTTTACAGTTCGCCACTATGCTTTCCTCTTTAATTGTACGATGACCGGACAGGCTATGGACCCTATGATGACGCCTACCTAAAGCCCATTGGGACGGAGGCGTTTGATGTTTGTCCATGATCTTTCTTGTCGTGCCCTTAATGATTTATTCTCTTACTGCTCTGGCTTCTGCCAAGTCATTGAGTACCTTCATTGTGGCTTTCTAGGCTATTGTTTGTTTTGTATCATATTTACACGAGCATTTTTGTGTTTTACTTATATTGCCTATTGATGCTGCCTTGTTGGTTAGAGATTAGATCATGGCGGGGATTTCTTTATTTACACTGTCCTGTTTTAATGGGATGACAGTAGGGTACGTGTGAGGTTTGGTGCACTCTAGAACCGGTTTAAACCTCCCAGTGGCCTACTTTGTCACTGACCGTTCCAAGGCGGTAGCCCTATTGTCAACCCTTTTGTGTTTGTGTTGTCTTTTGCATTTAATATTGCCATTGCCTTCTTGTTTGTCTGTTTGCGTGTTTGTTTCTGTGTTTTGTGGTTGGCTGTCCTCCTTGAATGCTACTTTCCCTGTCCGATCTTTTTGTATTTTTTTGAGATCAAGCCCACAACACTTTCTCGTGCTTAATATTTAGTCTGATGTCCTTATCGTAGCTAGATGTAAAGATCTAGAACAAGACGTTTAATAATATCCATTTCAGATTAAATGACATACACTTATTATCTGGAACGCTTTGTCGCCTGTAAATATAAATGAGATAACACACGTTACGTAACTTTAAATAAGACTACATCCTCAGACGGTGTCTAAAATGGGTCGATTGTGGATAATTCCGTTGTCGTATCGTTTTCACACAAAAAAAAAACGTATCAATTACACCCATACGTAACATTTGCCAAATAAAACGAATTAACATGTTCCAAACTAAACAACGTAACATGTACCAAACTAAACTACGACAAAGTAATCAAACTAAACAATGTTACATTTACCAAACTAAACAATGAAAAATAACCAAACACTGTAACATTTACCGAACTAAACAATAGTACATGTACCAAATTAAACAGTAACGTGTATCAACCTAAATAATACAACATTTACCAAACTAAGCAAAGTTACATTTTCCAAACTAAACAATGTTATATATGTACCAAACTAAACAATTGTACATGTACCAACGTAAACACTGTAACAATCACCCAACTAAACAGTTACATTTACCGAACTTAACAATGTAACATGTACCAGACTAAACAATATAACATGTACCAAACTAAAACATGTAACATTTACCAAACTAAACAATGTAATATGTACCAAACTAACCAATGTTACATTTACCAAACTAAACAATGTAACATTTACCAAACTAAACAGAGAATAAATAACCGAACTTAACAGTATTACAATCACCAAACTAAACAATATCACATGTACCAAACTGAACAATGTAACAATTATCAACCTAAACAATATAACGTTTTTCAAACTAAACAATGTTACATGTCCGAACCTTAACTATGTTACTTTTACCCACCTAAACAATGTAAAATTACCAAAATAAAACATGTTACATGTACCAAACTAAACAATGTTATATTTACCAAACTAAATACATCAAATACCAATCTAAACAAGAGCTGTCGGAGAACAGCGCAGCTCGACTATTCGATTTTTCAGTCGAATTTTTAGAAAATAATAAATTATATAGCTAGTATATACCATCAGAAAACAAGGCTAAAACAATGTGGGTGTGGTTGGGGAATGGGGCTTGTATAGAAACACGGGCAAATATAAAGTTATGTGAAATGTTGTTATTTTTATCTGTTTGAATCCAAAATTGCCGTCATTTTAAATAAATTGTGGTCGAACATAGCTATGTGTAAGAATTGACAAAAACAACACAGAAATGTGTAAAAAAAAGACAAAAAAAAAGTTTTGAATGGGTGTGTGGGAGAGGTGGGTGTGTGGGAGAGGTGGGGGTTGGGGGGGGGGGGGGGGGGGGGGGGGGGGGGGGGGGTGAGGCAACAATTTGTTTAAGAAGCTATGTAAGAAAAGGATATAACCCTTTGATTTTACAGCGCACTGCATGTTTAGTGAATGACCCCTCTACAGTCAGTCATTACGCTTCACTTTTCACTTGTGCGATGACTGGACTACCTCTTGGGACTCTATGATTGTACCTACTGAAACCCCAACTAAGGGAGATGGGTGCATGAGCTTTCGTCCCTCGGGTTTTCTGGTCGTACCCTAGTTAGTTTTCTCTTTAGCTGCAGCTACTATGGTTGTTCAGTACAATTCTGAAAACATTCTGAGATGTTTATTATTTTGTATGTGTTTTTTTAGTTAGTTTCTCAGGATGTGGACTTTATTGTTAGAGAA
Organism: Cyrtodaria siliqua; assembly: GCA_037043455.1. NCBI lineage: Eukaryota > Metazoa > Mollusca > Bivalvia > Adapedonta > Hiatellidae > Cyrtodaria > Cyrtodaria siliqua. Next base: position 24,467 of record JAWPHD010021428.1, on the reverse strand, counting down.
TTCCTTTTGACGGGATGTAGTTTTGTTTACACGGTATTGTCTATTTGGGCGTTGAAGACAGGATAATATCGAGGATTGTGCGCATATAAAATCGATTCAAGCTAACCAGTAGGCCTTATTGTATAATATTGTATATTAATAGCCAAAGGAGCTCATGCTATGCACGGATCAGATCCAACATACGATGATTAAATGAAACGATGTATAGAGTCCATATTGTTATAAAAAAAACACATTTGTATTTGAATTCGAACGTGATTTGGCTGCATGATAGAATAACTTATAAACCATAATATGCAAAATAGACACTTGTACATAAATAGTTAATTATAATTAACAATAGTATTATGTTTCATTTAAGTAGCTTGTCAGAGTATTGTATACTTTGATGAATGATTGACATCAATGCTTGATAATATATTGTTTCTTTTAATTGTTTTAAGTTAGACTTTCCAATTCGTGCATAGCACGGAGTCGTCGGATAGTAATATAATAGTGTTACATGTGTATATAGTGTACGCATTTGCTAACTGAATTCGAACTTGATTTGAATGTATGTTATAAATACTCTTAAGCTATCATACGCATAATATAAAAGCACCATAATAAAACAATAAGAGTATGCTTCAGTTGAGAGACTCGTCATAGTCAGTATTGTATGTATACTTTACTATATTACTATTTTATTGATGAAAATAGAAGAGGCTGCTTAATGTTTTCGTTGTGGACAGATGAAGGAGAAATATTATTTATGTATATCCATGAAACACATCACATACACTGAATGTGTATTTCATACTTAGTAATGAGAACGTTGAAGGAAGTAAACTGGGTATTCAAGAAAATGCTGAATGTTAGTGTGTACACTATCTTGCTTTTTATATATAAGTCGAACTATCATTTTTTGTACTTACCTGCTCTCTATGTATATGTTGTCTAAAAAGTGTTGTTATGAATACTATTAAATTTGGTACTGTAAATTATAGGGGCCTATTCTCAGAAGATATAAAAAGGAGGGACATTTTCTCTAGATGCAAGGAAAATTATGATATTACGTTTTTGGTCACTGAATGCTACTCTAGAAACTGTTGACAAATTCTCGTTATGCTCTGGACTAAAAGCAAACTTTGATAAAACAGAAATTGTTTGGATCGGACATAAAAAAGGATGTAAAGACATATTGAACACATGCAAACCGGTAAAATGGAATGAAAGTGGTTATTTTAAAGATTTAGGAATAGAATACAATTTGCAAAACGACAACTATGTGGTTCACAATTTTCATAGTAAATTCGATAAAATAAAAATATTGATAAATGATTGGTGGTTTCGAAATTTATCCTTAATAGGTAAAACAACTATTTTAAAAACACTTGCCCTGCCAATACTCATTCAATGTATCACTGTCTTGTCTGATCCACCCGAACATGTATATCGCGACATTCAAAATGCGATGTTCGATTTTCTGTGGTCAGGTAGACCAGATAAAATAAAACGTAATGTGATGATGATACCACACATTAAATCACTTAGTCACTCACTTAAATTATCTTGGATACGAACGATTTTAGACCCTGACAAATTCGCACTATGGAAAACGCTTAAACGATTTAGAAAAAACGGTGGATACAGAGTTTGGCATTTTCATAAAGAGGGGCTCATAAAAGATGGTAATGAAATGAATAGCTTTTGGAAAAATGTATTCCAGTCTTGGGTGCTAATACAGGAAAATGGTGTTAATACAGTAGAAGATATTCTATCGGAGCCAGTCTTTCACAACCCAAATATAAGAATTAACAACAGAACGGTATTTTATAAAGACATATGAAAAAAAATATATTTTTCATAAATGACATTGTTGATGACAATTGTATGTTTTTATCTTTTGAACATTTTACCGCGAAATATGGCATTAACATTCCTTTTTTAATTTATACAGGATTAGTTAGTGCAATTCCAGCTGATTAGAAAGCACGCATGAGAAATAATAATAAGATCGAGAATCCAATAAATAAAAATGTTAGTAAACTTAAAACAGCTAAAAAGGTAAATCAAATATTCTACCCTCAATTTTTGAAGTCAGTAGTTGAAATTCCAAATAATTCTCAAATGAAATGGCAAACAGATTTGGAATGCGAATTGTCTAGTGAAGATTGGGCAATTCATTATACGCAACCTCTCCGTATAACAGATGACTCATATCCTTACAATTTAAAATTAGTCATCGAATTATTTTCACAAATGCAAGATTATATAAATGTGGAATATCTGAAACTGAACTTAGCACATTTTGTAATAATTCCAAAGAAACATTGTTGCATTTACTTTATGAATGTAAGTCAGCCAAGAACATATTAATAAAGTTGTTTAGTGATTTATATGAAAAATGTAATACTTCAATAGAATTAAAACCGGAGTCCATTTTTCTTGGCACTCCATGCTCAACAGATATTGATTATATTTTGTATCTAGTTGTGTTCATCTATAAGAAGTATGTCTATTCTTGCAAACTGAGAAAATGTCTACCTAACTATACGATATTTTTAGAACAAGTGTAAAGTTAAAGAGCTATGGAACTATTCTCAACATATATGTACCCCTTATACAAATATAATGCAATTAAATCAAGGTGGAATGCAGTTCAAAATATGTTGTGATATAAGCTGTGTAAAATGTTTGTGATACATTAGTTCTAATGTTTTTATTAACAACTGGACGGAAGTTAAATCCATTCCACATATTTAATGAAGTTATAATTTACTGTAGACCCGGACTATAATGCATCCCTATATGTACGGTATATAAATGTTTGTACACTTGATATTCAAATAAAATGTTAAAAAAGGAATTGCTTAAATGTTTTGTTATAAAACTCCACACCCTGATCAACCCAAAGCAATGTACAGTGTCTTCTTGTACTTATAATCTTTTGGAAAGCTTTAGTAATTTCTATGCCAGTTTTATTCGGAACAGGCATAACACAAGCAAATTTACTAAATACATACTTTTAACATTATTCTACCGTTTTTTGTTAGAATATACTGAGGATTAACATTTTCAGTAATTATTTTTTCTTTCACACAGTAACTCATATATAATATATGATTAGACTAAACTTTGTTTTTCAAAATATGATTGTATTATGTTTTCATTTTTCACGGGTTTGTATGGTTTTAATATTTTATAAAGAATATCGTACATACAGTTTCCTTCGTGCAACTTTTTAACAAAGTACAGACAGAAATATCCACAAAAGACACTCCTCTTATCTTGGTACTGAATGGTGATGTATTTTATGTTGGGTATGTAATTTAAAAATATTTTTGGTGGACTCAAGCCAAACGGATCAAACTATTACTCATAACAGTGGTAAGTTCAATGTGTACCAGGTCCAGTATAATCATCAAGATTAACAATACCGCATTCTTGTTTATATTGTTTAATCGGTATTTTGTTCTTGCTAAACACTCCCCTGAATTTCCGTATACCTAACCGCTTAACCCATTTTATTATGTCTAAGTTAGAGATTTTATTTACGAATGGGATACTTCTATATGGTCTAAATTGTGAATCTACTTGTAAACCTTTGCCTACTCCCAAGCCTTTTCCTTTTCTGCCTACTTGTAAACCTTTTCCTGTCAAACCGCTAATAAGAGATCCAATTAAAAGAATTCCCAGTGATGCGAGCAATCCAAGAAATCCCCCGTCTTGTTGTTGATGTCTTGTCAGTTTAATAGGGCAGCAACCTTTTGATTTTATTATATTTTGTCTTTGCGGGGGTGTTAACACACCTGATTTAAGAAGTGCTTGTTTTTCACTGCTAGGGATAGTTACCATTCCATTTCCGAATAGTTTAGCGAGTCCAGTACTTGCCATACCACTCAGTGCTCCTGTTGCTAGTGGTCCTTATATCTTTGAAGTCTAGCAACTGTTGGTAATATTGCTTTAGTTAACAAACCAGCTAATGCACCTAAAAAGCCTCCATTCTAGGACTGAGATTTCATCTGCGATTTTGATATATTCACATCCAATCCATATCCGTTGGATTTAGATTTGTTAATATTGTTAATCTGAGTAGCTGTCAACAACAAAGGAAAATCCCAGTTAGTTGATTATTCTTCAGCCTGAGCGTTAATTCACTTTTGTTTTTTTATGCTTTAGCCAGACTTCGTTTCTGGCCGTCTGTTAAATCTATCGAATACTTTACGTAAGTCATATATATTATAAGTTAAATTACACTATTACCAATTCATGTCCGACAGTATCAATAACTACATCTTCTTCATAGAGAACCAGAGCATAAACTTTATATCTATCAGCAGGAGGTTTATTTAGTTTATATCTCAAATGTAGTTGTTTTGGATCAACACTGACTTCATCACATGTGTAGCTAAAATCGAAATATATCATTTCAAAAAGCGTTTGAAAATTACCCATATTGAGTAAAGTTCCAGTGTTTTTATAATTTTGTTTGTAAGAATACTTAATAACATCTCTGAATAATCTTATAATAGTATCATAGCTGTATTCAGTTTCTGGATAATATACGCTGTTTTCAACTTCCAGTCTAGCTGATTGTAAATAGCAATTAGTATTATCAACATTTACCTTAAATGTATCCATAAGATGAGGATTTTGTGTTTGAGAAGAACTCTTGTGTGCCCTTTGCAAATACATAAAATATGTTTTAGATTTTTAACACCAGCTGTTATTCTAAATACATATTTGGTCGCTTGGGTACTTCCGCTCTCTTGTATCATTTCCCGAAGATAAGTCCATCTTGTTGATGTCATATGATTTGACATAACATAAACCAAACCATTTGAGTTAAATATCATTTTAGGTACAACGAAACTAATTTATTAATAACTACCAGTCATCATCACCAGCAGCTTTCAAAATTAGCACATCATCAGCCGCCAGTTGCAAGCTAATTTGAATTTGACTTGGAGGCAGGATGTTTGTTTCCAAACCTTCAAAGATGGAATATTTATTTAATGGAATTATAGAGTCAACTTTTTTATTAGTTATGATTAAAGTATGACGAATAGCAAAACCCTGATTATAACCAGCTTGAGCATCTCGAGATTCTGCCATAGCTGTATTATCCAAATAAAAATATTCATTTGTTCCGGTTGTTTTGGCATAATCGTCAGACATTTCAAGTAAACTTTTATCGTTAACAAATCTATTAAGATTATTTCCGTCATAAACTGTTTTTCCATTTTGCTTTACTTGCATTTGATCAATCAATGAAGCTGCATCGTTAATTAGAGCAATTTTATCACCGGCTGCAAACGCAGCTCCATCAGCAAGCTTGTTTACTCGAAAACTGATTTCAAAATAAGCGTTATACCAATCAAAGTAAGAACTTCTGTCATTTATTGTAAATTGGTATCCACTTTTCATTTGTCTGGTATTATTTCCTGGTTGTGTTATAGGAGTATCTAACTGAATAGGTACATGTTCATATTTAGTATTATATTTATCACTTCGAAACATAAATGTATACTAGTAATTAGATTAAATTATTCGTTTAATTCTTGCATGAATTCCTCTTCCGGATAGTAATCTGTTAATTTTTGTATTTACATCTTCTTCAATTATATTATCAGCCACAACATCTTTTGTGGCAGCTTGTGTAAGTTCTTTTAAAATTATCTCACCTTTTGGTTTAGGTTTAATAACTGAAACTAATTTATCAGCAGCCATTTTACCTACTTCATCTACAAGTATTTTAGAACCACTCTCTATGACTTGTTTTCCAGCCCATTGGGACGGTGGCGTTTGATATTTGTCCATGATCTTTCTTGTCGTGCCCTTAATGGTTTATTCTCTTACTGCTCTGGCTTCTGCAAAGTCATTGAGTACCTTCATTGTGGCTTTCTAGGCTATTGTTTTTTTGTATTATATTTACACGAGCATATTTGTGTTTTACTTATATTGCCTATTGATGCTGCCTTGTTGGTTAGAAATTAATTCATGGCGGGGATTTTCTTATTTACACTGTCCTGTTTAAATGGGATGACAGTAGGGTAAGTGTGAGGTTTGGTGCACCCTAGAACCGGTTTAAACCCCCAGTGGCCTACTTTGCCACTGACCGTTCAAAGGCGGTAGCCCTATTGTCAACCCGTTTTGTGTTTGTGATGTCGTTTGCATTTATTATTGCTTTTGCCTTCTTGTTTGTCTGTTTGCGTGTTTGTTTCTGTGTTTTGTGGTTTACTGTCCTTCTTGAATGCTGCCTTCCCTGTCCGATCTTTTTATATTTCTTTTCTAATGCTTTCTTGCCTGCTGTTTCTAAAAACTCACTAAATATTTTGGATTCAACTTTTGAAAAAATGTCAAAGTTCCCATACTAGTATCATAAACTTATTTTAATCGCGTAATTTAACATATGTTAGATAAAACGTAAGTTACTCAACTTGTATTACATTAATTCTTTCAAAACAAATCGAAATGACGTATGGACTCCGTTGAGATTAATGATTTTACCGGAGATAATACTAATACTGTTAATGATCGTTTCTCAAATCAAGCATAAAGTTATTATGAATGGTAACTAAACATGTGAAACTTGATAAATCAAATTCAATTCTTATCAGGACAGGCGAGTAATCAGTCAAATTACTATTTACAGTCAATGTTTCTTTTATATAATTATCAATATCAGCATAACTGTAATTTCCATTTGTAAAAATAATTGCTTTTGGATCTTTATCTTTTCCATTGTGATACCTTATCACTTTGTTATTAAAGTCCTCGCTAATATTATACCATGAGTAAGTCATAGAAATAATCTTATCAAGCCCAATACCATACTGTTTGTTCTTATCTAACATCAATGGTCTATCAAATACGGTTGTAAAATTACTCGGTGTATTTGAGCTATTTATTATATTGAAGCTCTTTCTGATGATAATACAATTGTTTGTTCCATATAACATAAGTAGATAAAATTAATCACCTATATAAAACAGCTTAAAATTCAAAATTAAAAACTTGAGTAGTGTTACTTTGTATAATTGGACTCAAAATTAATGCCCTTTTTTGGTGAGATATAATTTGAATGCTTCTTTTAGCGTTTGTTTGCCGTTTTCTTCTATTGTTGGATATAATAACGTGTTTTGTTCTGCTGTATTATTATTAAGAAGAAAATGTATTGCGTCCCCTCCTGTATAAGTAAAGTCTATTTCAAAAACATAACTTATAGATTTCTCAACAAATAGTCCAGCAACAACAGCATCCATGGACAAATATTCTTTGCCTTTTATAAATGGATTGGTTATAAAAGTAAACGCATCGAGAAAATATCTACGATAGTTCTTTCAAGTGGTTTTTGTGTTGGATGCGATACAACATTTGTTCTCATTCCACCACGGGAGTCAACAAAGGTATCTTGTATAACACTTATTTCGTCTATTGTTGCTTCAAATATTATAATCCGACTTGCATAGTCCACCTTTGCTTTTAACTCATCAATTATACCAAGAAGTGCTGTGTGACGACTATCAGACTTTTGATTAAACTGTTTAAAATAAAACTATTTCACAGTCAAAAACTTTTCTCCTATCATCCTGAGCAGCTTTCAATTGCTTTGAAACATCATCAATAGCAGTCCCTAGTTTATTAGTGTCAACCATTTTCTCATTTAATTCTGCATAATCCTGTTCTAATGCACCTTTGAAAAGAATTATTTCATTATCAAAAGCTTTGTTTTTTCATCCTGGGCAGCTTTATCAACCATTTTGCTCAAAGCAGTTGTTAGCGACTTACTGTCAATTATTTTCTTTTTGATGTCTTCAAACTTTTTGTTGATATCGTCAACATTAGTGCTTGTCTGCCCATTTAATATTTTTATTTGAGTTATTTCGGCAGAAAAGCAGTTCTCATTTTTGTTCTAGCATCAGTAATAGCAGCTTCAAGTTCATTGTTATCAACCATTTGTTTGTTGATTTCTCCAATTCACTATTAACAATTTGAACACCAGATCTTATTTGTTCACATAATTTCTTGTAGTTTTCGTTATCTTTCAATCCATTTTCCTTTTTATCTCTTTTAAAACATCACCCAGAATTTTTATTTCATCTTTCAAACCATTTTGAATTTCAATCATTTTCTTCGGTTTGTTTGTACTTGCTTTTGTATCAGACTTATTTTGTCACGAACACCTGTTGTCAAATTTTTCATCATGTCCGGAATTTTATCAATATTATAATCACGTATGATTTCAAGATCATTAAAAAGTCCCATTAATGTGATTAGATTAAATTTCACTGTTGAAGTTACGCTTTACTAATTTCCTAGGACGATCGAGATACAGAAAGTCATACTGTTTGTCAGTTGCTTTTCTGTACTGCTCTTTGCTAACACCCTGTTCGTTGGAAAGCATACCCAGCTAACGATTAACTGGAGTCGCGAAGAAAATATAATGGAAACCTTCAAACGAATATCTTTGGGAGTTTTAGAATAAGATTGTGACAAGTAAATCACGCAACAATTATTATGCCTGCCTTGGATGAAATAATTGACAATATCATTTTGGTTACGCTCGCAAACATAATCATCAAAAATAGCTATCTTTTGAGTATCAGAGTCCAAATCATTCACGGGGATAACTTGATCATTCGAACACTCTAGTATATCTTCGACCGGAATTTTATTCTTTTTTGCTATCTTTTCAAGTTTTTGTGACAAGACCTGGTATTTTGACTGTTCCAAATTTTTAGCAAACAAATAAATTTTGTCGTAGTAAACCAAAGGTTTTAACAACATGTGAACTAATATGTTTGTCTTGCCAGATCCTGAATTACCGCATACAAGCATTCTAAAACAACAGTCTTGCATGAAGTTCCATATCTGTTACCGGTTTCTGTATCCATATCGTAGTTTGGAATTGCCATTATAATAATATACTTGGATAATATTATCTAACCTACTAGTATAATGTCTAACGTTTATTGTGGAATAAAAACAATCCCATCTGGGAAAAAACTCGGAACAGAAGTAGAATGTTTCAAAACTAATCAATTACGATTTGGTTAAAGTAGTCAAGGATGTACAAAAACCAAAAGAGGCACCACCAAAACATTTTACACTAAGAGCAAAAAAGCCGGGAAGTATATCAGGAACCAACAAGCAAGCCATACAACTGATTCACCTTGCAACAGGGTGGGAAATAAATGTTCTGAAAAAGCAACTAGCCAACAAAACAAGAACAGCAAAAGAAAAGACAGAGCTTAGTGCTAAAATAGCACGTGCGGAAAAACAACAAGCACTAGCCCTATCAAATAATGCCAAATTAAACAAAGCACCAGCCAAGAAAGCAACCAAAAAAAAATCATGCATGTTTACAACTTAGCTTGTATTATTTTATTTTTATCTAACCTTATAGTATACATGTCTTTGTTAAAATGAAAAGAATTAGCAGATAAAATGCAAACATCGAGTAATCTTGTCAAAGAATACGAGAATAAAGTTATTCAGAAAATACTAGAAGAAAAGGATAGTCGTAAATAATACAAAGAAATATTTAAACCGGTAACTAGTGAAATGAAAGATCAGTCAGTACAGTTAACTAAGCAGTTAGCTACTCTTCCTAGAGCTATAGGTGAGGAAGTACAAGAAAGAGAAATGTATCAGGGAATACCTCAGTTATTTGCCGAAGAGCCTCATAAAGAAATAGAGCAGACAATGATTATTAATCCAGATGCTAAAATCGACAAAGCAACGCTGGAAGCAAATAATTTACCCTTGCCTTCAAAGGTGCTCAGGGATAACTCAAATATTGGAGATATACTTAATCGTGTTAGTAAACATATCCATTATTCGGCTACAAGAAGAATACTCTTACTAACCAACTCAACAGTGAAAAGAGTGAAGCTGAGAAGGAAAGAATTAAACAAGACAGAGACAACATAATACAAATGTCAGACACTTTAAACATTTATAGGAGGAGAATTATTGCAATGATTGCGTATAGTGGAGACTTTCGGGGGAAGGATTACAACAAAAAAGAAATTCTTACAAAGTCAGCAAAGATGGCCACTATGGTATATTACAAATTGATATACCTAATCTTGTTGGTCATTACGACCTTATTCCTAGACAAGGAGAAACAGTTGTGCTAGATCTAAAAGTGGATGATGATTTTATTGAATTGATAACGAAGTGTTACAACAATGGAAAAGCATACTCGAAGCTATCTCAATATGCATTCAAGGAATTGACAGAATTATCTGGTTTGACAATTCATAAAGGTTCTTCAAAGTACAAGAAGATTTTATGGGGTTAGCAAAATCTATGACAAGAGAGATGATTTTAATTTTGACATTGTTAATTACCCCCACTTGGATGGGGATGTTCCCCGAGCAACTTCTTATGGGGTGTATGTGTCTCAACTTATTCGTTTTTCAAGAGCTTGTACCGTTACCATAAACTTTGTCAAACCTTTGCAAAAATGTATTATCGTAACCCTGATCTTCTTTACAAATATAAAAGTAATGTACGGACTCTTCTGCGACAAGGACTATCACAACCTGACTTCTGATTATGGTGATGTGATTTATAAACTTCGTAAGATTCTTGGCCATGAGCACTTTCATACTGTCTTTGTTAAACTTGTTAACAAGTTTATCAAAAGAGGTTATGACCCTATCATTTTGCAACGTACTGCTTGGTGGTGGACCCTTTTACAGTTCGCCACTATGCTTTCCTCTTTAATTGTACGATGACCGGACAGGCTGTGGACCCTATGATGACGCCTACCTAAAGCCCATTGGGACGGTGGCGTTTGATGTTTGACTATGATCTTTCCTGTCGTGCCCTTAATGGTTTATTCATTTGTTGCTCTGGCTTCTGCCAAGTCATTGAGTACCTTCATTGTGGCTTTCTAGGCTATTGTTTTTTTGTATTATATTTACACGAGCATATTTGTGTTTTACTTATATTGCCTATTGACGCTGCCTTGTTGGTTAGATATTAGATCATGGCGGGGATTTCTTTATTTACATTATCCTGTTTTAATGGGTTGACAGTAGGGTAAGTGTGAGGTTTGGTGCACCCTAGAACCGGTTTAAACCCCTAGTGGCCTTTGTAGCCACTGACCGTTCCAAGGCGGTAGCCCTATTTTCAACCCCTTTGTGTTTGTGATGTCGTTTGCATTTTTTTATTACTTTTGCCTTCTCGTTTGTCTTTTTGTGTTTTGTGGTTGACTGTCTCCTTGAATGCTGCTGTCCTTGTCCGATATTTTTATCTTTCTTTGTGTAGAATATTACAATATTCTCGATGATTTGGTTAATGATCTGGAGTTAGTATGCGGAAGTATCAAATCAGTAAATAAATAGTCCACAGTCGACGAATAAAGGTATTAGCATAATCCACGAGTTATTAAAAAACGGTAATATATCAGCCGAAGAACATGTGCAATTGTTTCCTAAATATTTCAATAAATCCAACTATTATGATGAAAGAAATTAAAAGCAAGGAGGAATTAATTAGTTATTGACTCGACAAGCGGCAGCATAGAGACTTAGTTACACATTTTGCGGCAAAATTAATACAGGGTTGCAAATCACAAGTGGGATAATTGGTTGTACCGCTGCATTGGTATTAATCCCCGAATTTCCTGTTTTCATAGCTATCGTTGGAACAATTCCCCTTATAATCAATTTGACTATTGGGGATAAATTGTACCCTCCCAAAAGTGTTTCTAAATGATATCTTCTGTGATAAAGCTCTTCCTGCGAACTCCCCGATAATCTGCAACAAGATCATATCTATTATGAGTCCCACATTCGACAAAACAAATAAGTTCTCCGTTAAAAACCCTGCAAGTACTATTACAAGTACACATGCATACGTGCAATTATAGCAAAGTTTGTACCCAACACAATCTTTACAATGTTTCGTTTTGTTGACTGTGTAAAACAAAAAGCAATCCATGCAAAATTCAAAAGAATCAAAAACACCTAATAACCTCTTACAATATATACAGTTCATCTTATAGTATACTATTAATATTATTTACTTAATTAATACTTAAAAGATTAAAAATAGCATAATATTAAATGGTTTACACACATGACACAGAAAGTCTCAGAAAGGAATGTGCAAAACAAGCTTTGTTAGTTGATTTTGAAGGCATGCGAAAGATGAATAGGGACTATTATTTTTTATGAACTTCAAGGATTTGACTGAAAAGATTATAACCGAGGCTCAAAAGATGAAACTGCCGTGGAAAATAAAAAAAACATGATATCAAATGGGTAAGAAGCTTGTGCAACAAAAAGATCTCACTAGCAACTAGAGGCCTAGCAGATATTAGTTTCTTTAATTACTACTTTGCTGAGTTATTACGGGAGGGAATTGATACTTTTTTTTATGCCAGTTAAATTAATTAATTATAACTTAAAAAATATTTTCTATACACTATATAATGAGTGTAAAAGAAATTTAAAAATCCCCGAAACAATATAGTAAGGTTTTTTCTGTGGGTATTGTGGATAGATCCGATCCTTTCGCTGAGCTTCATCTGACGCGAAAAACAGTTGAAGAATTTCTCAAGGCGGAATTACAAAGGACGGGTGGTTTGCTTTAAAAATGACTTTCTCCAAGACAGTTAAAAACAAAGATGAAGAGTCCATAACTACATATAAAACAGCTTACTTCGCGTCACGGGCAACGATATCGAGTATGATTTAAATACAACAACTAATGCAATTATTGACAGAATTGGAAGCTGGCAAAGCGAGGGGAGTGGATGGGTAATTGAATCAGTAGATATGCATTATGTAAACAGGGTAAAGTATAAGCCTTTGATGGGTAGCTCTTATTTGAAGTTACCTAAAGAACTTTCAAATGCTAGAAAAGGTTTAATAAATATAATAAATAAAAAAGATGATGAGTGTTTCAGATGGTGCCATTTGGCATAAACATTTCCAGCAGCAGCAAATTTAGAAAGAATAACGAAGTATAAAAAGCATATTAATGATCTTGAAAAACAAAATAATATATGTTTTAATATATTTGAATATGAAAAAAGTGGGGTGTATCCGCTGTACATATCAACAAATAAAGTAAAAGAAGAATGTGATATGCTTTTGATTGTGGATAAAGGATTTTATTTGGTTAATATATAATCAAATATCTCATAAAGAAAAAAATGGTTCTGCAAAACATGCTTGCAGAGTTTTCCATTAGAAAAAGTCTTGGAAAAGCATAAACTTGATAGTCTCTAAAATGGTAAGCAATCATTAAAAATGCCTTTTGCGAGTGAAAATTTTTTCTTTAAAAACTGTAATAGGCAATTAATGGTTCCATTTGTTATATATGCCGACTTTGAAGCAATAACGGAAAAAATATCTTCAGCTACAAATAATCAAAAAAACTCTTATAAAGATGCATATCAACAACATACTGATTGTAGTTACGGATACGAGGTTGTCTGCTGCTACGATGACAAATATTCCAAACCGGTTGTAACATACAGAGGACCAAACGCTGTTTATAAGTTTTTAGAACAAATGCTAGATGAAGAAAAATATTGTAAAAACACTGCGAATGCATGTTTTACGAAAGATTTGACAATGACAGCGGCAGAAGAAAAAGAATTTAGAGCAGCCTAGAAATGTCATATTTGCGAAGAGTCGTATATGACGTGCGATAGAGCAGTTAGAGATCATTGTCACATAATTGGGAAGTTTAGAAGAAATGCTCACGATGCATGTAATCTCATTTTCAAGTTGACTAAAATGATACCTGTTGTGTTTCATAACTTGAGAGGCTATGACGCTCACTTTTTAATGCAGCACATCGGAAAGTTCAAAAAAAACATAAATGTTATACCAAATAACATGGAAAGGTATATGGCTTGCAATCAGTACTGTTATTCATTCGATCTCTGGAGATCGCTGAGCCCGATACTTATAGTTAGTTATCGGTGGTACATTTTCAATTTCTTTTGTTTTCTTACTTAATTTTTGATTCGGTGATTTCACTACTCCGGCCGATAAAAGGCTCTGGGTATTGTTTAACCACTCAAAGGATATTTTGTCTGCTTTTTATACGCAGGCTTCATAACCGCTGCTCCCAACTAAATTCCATTATGTTTATTTCACTCTTCGGGGCATTTCATTTTATTAGATACTGGGACCAAACGCCGTACGACATGGGGAATACATTAAAGAAGGATAACTCCATGTCCACCGCCATATGCATGCCATCTTCGGGATGGTTAAAATGTTGTGCTGTTGATTTTATGAATATTGAGTTCTGCTCAACCCGGGGCTAGAGGGCGTGAGCGGTAGCTAGCATATTTCTCTACCACTCATGAACAGTCTCAATCAAACCGAGACTGCAATATTTCGTATGTGTCGTGCTTGGCCGTTTCCAAAGGTCCATTATCATACTCTTTTTTTCATGTTGTGGTCAAATTTGGTGTTTATAGACAGTTTCAAGTTTATGTCACAGCCACTCGATAAGTTGGTGAAAAACATTCCGTAGTTGAATATATCTCTCAAGAATACTCTGATGAAAAGTTAGAACTGTTGAAAATAAAACGAGTTTTCCCGTATGATTATATGGATAGCTTTGAACATTTCAAAGATAAACAATTGCCTAACAAGAAAAGCTTCAACTCTCAGTTAAATGATGCAAATATCTCAGATGAAGATTATGAGCATGCTAAAAAATATGGAAGACATTCAAGATCAAAAACATTGGGGAATATCATGATCTGTATTTAAAAAGCGATGTTTTGCTGCTAGCTGATGTTTTTGAGAACTTCAGAAAAATGTGTTTTGAGTATCACAAATTAGATCTTTGTCATTACTTCAGTAGTCCTGGGGGATGCCTGTTTAAATGACTGGGATTTAACTTTTAACTTCTGGTCTTACTGCCGTTAAAGATCACGTTAAACGATATTGTGATAAAACTCTGGGATTAATTTGTTTTGCTCTATAAATGTTATACCAAATAACATGGAAATGTTTATGACTTTCATGTTGTGGTCAAATTTGGTGTTTATAGATAGTTTCCAGTTTATGTCACAGTCACTCGATAACTTGGTGAAAAACATTCCGTAGTTTAAATATATCTCTCAAGAATACTCTGATAACAAATTAGAACTGTTGAAAAGAAAACAAGTTTACCCGTATGATTATATGGATAGCTTTGAATGCTTCGAGAAAAAACAATTGCCTGAAATGTAAAGCTTCTACTCCCAGTTAAAGGGAATGTAGCGACACGGCCAGAAAAGCTATGTTATTGAGAGTTCTGAAAAACTTGGAAAAGGGTGAAAGAATTATCAAAATCGGATGATAAAAAAAACAAATATGAAAATTTAAAGGTTATTCTAAAACGATTATGGGAGCAACCGTTTTTAGAACTATGAGGTAATAGTTCCATATTACTATATATTGAATATTGATAAATATCATTTAAAACGAAGAAAATCACTGAAAATTAACTATTGATTTTACTGTTGATATAAAGCATTATTGCCATTACGTATTACATATTTTTCATACAGTTGCTGTCATTTTCCCTCTATAAATCATTAATTTTCATATTTATAAATATTCTATATATGGTCATTTAGAACCGTGATGTCATAGCTCTCAAAATGGCCGCTTCCATATCCGTTTCAACAGAATCTTCTTTGTTTCTTATCCGATTTGATAATTATTTCACCCTTATTCAAGTATTTCAGAACTCTCAATAATAAAGATGATTGGTTGTGTCGCTACATTCACTTTAAATGATGCAAATATCTTCTCAGATTAATATTAGGAGCATTCTACAGAAATATGGAAGACATTCAAGATCAAAAACATGGGAGAATATCATGGTCTGTATTTGAAAAGCGATGTTTTGCTGCTAGCTGATGTTTTTGAAAACTTCAGAATAATGTGCTTTGAGTATTATAAATTAGATCCTTGTCATTACTTCAGTAGTCCCGGTTTATCTTGGGACGCCTGTTAAAAAATGACTGGGATTAAACTTGAATTGATTACTGATATTGATAAATATCTGTATGTAGAAAAAGGAATGAGAGGTGGCGTCAGTTATATTGCGACTAGATATTCGAAAGCTAGGCGTGAGTTATATTGCGACTAGATATTCGAAAGCTAATAATAAGTATATGAAAAACTATGATAGTAGTAAACAAAGTAAGTATATAATGTATCTTGATGCTAATAACTTGTACGGGTGGGTGATGTGTCAACCTTTACCAACTGTTAATTTTAAATGGGTCGATACATTTGAAGAAGGAAAATCAAACTATATTGTTGAGTGTGATCTTGAATATCCAGAAGAGTTACATGACTTGCATAATGATTATCCTCTTGCTCCGGAAAGTCTAAATATAAAAGATTAGTGGTTGTCGGACTACTGCAAAAACTTGAAGTGGCAACAAGCAAAGTTAACAAACTTGTTACTACATTAAACGATAAGGAATAGTATGTCACGCATTATAGAAATTTAAAGTTGTATGAGAGTTTGTGGTTGAAAGTGAAACAGATACAGAGGATACTCCAGTTTGACGAGTCCCAATGGTTGAAAGTGTATATCGACTTCAGTACTACTAAAAGAACAGCTGGTAAAAACGCTTTTGAAAAAGATTTTTTCAAGCTTATGAATAATTCGGTTTTTTGTAAGACGATGGAAAACTTGAGAAAGAGAGTTAATGTTAAGCTTACGCATGACGAGGAAGTTCGTTTGAAATATGCGGCAAGACCATCGATTATTTCTTGCAAGATGTTTAGCGAAAACTTGTTTGCCATAAACAGAATGAAAGAAAGACTTGTCTTAAATAGCCCTTGTTATGTTGGTATGTGTATCCTAGATTTATCAAAATACTTGATGTATGATTTCCACTACAAATATGCTAAAAACAAATACAATGAAAAAGTCAAATTCTCTGTGTTATTATATTAAAACAGAAGATGTGTATGCTGATCTTTACAAAGACAAAGAACTTTTTGATAACAGTGATTATGATCCAAAAAGTGAGTTTTACTTCAGCGATAACAAAAAGGTTATTGTTAAGATGAAAGATGAAACCTGTGGTGCGGTGATCGTAGAGTTTGTTGGATTGAGGAGTAATCATACTCCTACATTTTGGCTGATAATACTGGAACAAAGAAATGCAAAGGTGTTAAAAAATGTGTTTTCAAAAAACAGATAACGCATGCTAACTACAAAAATATTTTATTTACGGCAAAACAAGCTCATCATAAAATGAAAGTTAACAGATCTAACAAACACAATCTGGGCAGCTATGAAATTAATAAAAAAAAGATTGTCTGCATATGATGACAAAAGATACATGTTAGACAATGGCTGGAATACACCAGCATATAAATAATAATTAAAACCAAATATAATATAATACTTTATATATGGAACAAACATTTGTGGAAGAGATATGTGAAAAACTTGAGGAGATGAAAGGCAAATATAGGAAAGCGTTGTTGGGATGCAAACAGGGCTGGGTGGAATATTATGTGATTCGTGCTGATTTTCTAGATACTAGGAAAAGTCATATCAACAAGCGAAAACGATTACTATCGGAAATGGATTATTATCTAGAAAAACTTGATCATATCAATAGGAAGTTTTTCAATTTAAAACGTTAAATACGCAAATACAGGAAAATAAAATATTCTATGATGGAGCGTGATACGTATAGTGATGATGAGGATTGATGTCCTCTTCCTTCTGATTTTGTTTAAACCTGATACCGTTTTGGGTCGTGTGATTTGAAACGTTCGCCAAAAGTAGATTCACCCAAAGTAAAATAGTTGCACTCTTCCAAAAATGTAGCAAGTTCTATTATCAATTATTTGCGGGTAGTATACAAACTGGGGCCTCTTTTTTAACTTTGTTTATCAGCTGAGACTAAAATCATCTGCGATATTGATTATCCGATCTACAGTTGTTTAATTTGGGGTTGGTTAAAACAAGTAGCAGTTATATTATCAATTATTCATAAGTAGTATAGAAACTGCGGGTACCAGTGGGTTTTATTTCTGAGGGGAGTTGCTGTGAGTTTTAAATTTGTTGGTTGGCTTGCCGACAGACAATTTACTGACTCACCGCAACAAACTCCCCTCAAAAAAATGCACTGGTATCCCCAGTATCTATACTACTCCCAACCCTTTACAACATACGAAAAGGAAACCAATTCCCAAATTTAGTTCAGCTAGGACAGGACATGTAAGAGATATAGACCTGCAAAATTTGATGTGAAACAGACACATTTTAAGGGCTACCAGAATTTGGTTCCATGGGAGCCCAGGGGTTACAGGAACCAAAAGTGCTTATGCAGCCCTTAAAATAATGATATAAGGAAGCTAATGGCCAAATTTGGTTGTGCTAGGGTAAGAAATGTAAGAGATATATAGACTTGTAAACACAGCTTACACGCAAAATTTGATGTGAAATGGGACACATTTTATGGACTGTCATAATGTGGGTTCCATGGGAGCCCATGGGTTACAGGAACCGAAATTGCTAATGCAGCCCTTAAGATAATGCTATAAGGAAGCCCAATGCCAAATTTGGTTGTGCTAGGAAAAGAAATGTAAGAGAAATAGACTTATAAACACAGCTTACACGCAAACCTTGATGTGGGACGCCGACGCCAACGACGACGACGACGCCGGGGTGATTACATAAGCTCTCTTATTCTTCGAATAGTCGAGCTAACGATGAAGGAAAATAATCAAACTAAACAGTATAACATGTAACACACTAAACCATGTAACATTTATTAACCTAAATGATATAACATTTACTAAACTAAACAATGTTACCCGTTTTCCAAACTAAAGAATGTTACATTTACCAAACTAAACAATGTATCATTTATCAAACTAAATAATGTACTAAACACAAACGATTTCAAACTAAACATAACGGCTCCGAAATTGACGAAATAATTATATACATAATGAGTGTACTGATTTCGTCGATGTTTTGTTTTATATCAATTTGCCTACGTGTACGTGACTATACATGCATTTAAAAGGTAAACATATAATGCACATGTAGTCAAATTTATATCTTGAATTTATTTGAGCTTGATGCAAAAGATGATAAAACCACATTAAGTGTTCGGAGTATTAACGTTCATACCCCATCCAGCCCCTTCCCCAAGAAGCGAAAAAGGAGTTGGCTGGATATGAAATAAAACCTTAATTTCTTTTTTGAATATTGTAAAATTACAACATTAATAGGCAATTTTAAACCGGTTATCGCATATGTTCAGTAAAAAATGTTTTAAAACAGGTTAAAAACATGTTTTATTGTCGAAATATCCGTTATAAAATCCCGCTAATATAAGCTTTCCCATCGCCTAATTTAAGTCGGGACCACTATCATGAAGTAAACTGAATCCCATACAATAATGACACCTCGTCAAGATTCCGTTCAATAGAATGACCCATGGCCATTGCATTGTGTAGAACCATAACCCATTGCCGTTATAAAAATCGATTTAAGACGTTTTCTTAACATTGCTAATAAGGTTACGGAAAAATAAAATCTACAGCTAAATATTAATCTTAAAAGAGATGGTTTGTAATGTTCCTGAGAGGTTAATTAGGAAATTAAAAAATATGTAAAAACCTTAAATTTTGACTTACGAAATATGTTTTCACTTAAAGGCTGAATATATTTATTAACACAATAACTGAAACAGTTGACGAAGCCCTCGGAAGGTTACAACTTAGAGAATTACGCTAGCAAATACACTGAATAAATTAAACTGTACACACTATGCCGAATAAATATGTGTGTACTATGGTGGCTGATATGTGCCATCTCGTCTTTTTGTTATTTCGCCGCGAATTAACGCCGGGCGAAAAGACGCAAAGCGAAATAACGAAACGACAAAAAAACGCCAAGCGAAATAACGAAAAAACGCCTGGCGAAATAACGAAATAACGCCAGGCGAAAAGACGACAAGCGAAATTACGAAACAACGCCGGACGAAATAATTCCAAGCGAAAAGATGACAAATAGTCAAAATGCCGTGCGAAAAGACAAAACCCCGCCAGGTCATGTGGAGTCCGCCTTCGTTCATCCGAGTGTCGGATCGCGATTAGAAACAACTCACAAGTGCTAGGATGTGTGGGTAGCTGTGGTAGAATAGCGTGCATGCTCGGTTCCTCACATGTTGATTGCTTGGACATTATAGCGTGTTTGGTGATAGGAGCTGTGACTAACTGGGGAATGCCAGCGTGTTCGATGCTAGGACATGTGGGTAGATAGGTAGGCTTGCGTTCTCGGTGATATGATGTGTAGGAGCCGGGCACGATAGCGCACTTGGTGCAAGATGTGAACAACTGGGACATGATAGCGTGCTCGACGCTAGATGTGGGTAGCTAGGGCATGAGATCAGTTGTTTGTAGCTGGTGTAGAATAGCTTGCGAGGTGTTAGGAGGCGTGAGTTACTTGGGTAGGATTGCCTGCTATGAACTGCTTGGGTAGGATAGCGTGCTCAGTGTTAAGATTCACTAATAGTTTTGGTAGGATAGCGTGCTCGATGTTAGGAAGAATTAGTATTGTGGGTAGGATAGCGTACTCAGTGTTAAGATACACTAATAGTATTGGTAGAATAGCGTGCTCGATGTTAGGAGGAATTAGTACTGTGGGTAGGATAGCGTGCTTGGTGAGGTGTGGATAGCTGGGATAGGAGTGCGTGTTCGGAGGAAGGTTGTGTGAATACTTTCGGTAGGATAGCGTGTTGGATGCTAGGTTGTGTGAGTATCTGAGCACGCCTTACCATCTCAGCAACCCACACCTTCTGACACCTGTGAATTGTTTCGAATCGCTGTCCGACACTTGGATGGGCAAAGGCGGACTCCATAGAACCAGTCGCGTGATTTTGTCTTTTTTGCGCGGCGTTCTGATTATTTGTCGTCTTTTCGCTTGGCGTTAATTCGCCCGGCGTATTTTCGCCCGGCGTTATTTCGTTATTTCGTCCGGCGTTTTTTAGTCTTTTCGTTATTTCGCTCAACGTTTTCTCGTCTTTTCGTTATTTCGCCCGGCGTCTTTTCGCCCGGCGTTATTTCGCTCGGCGTTATTTCGCAGCGAAATAACGAAAAGACGAGATGGCACATATCAGCCACCATAGTGTACTAACTACTCTGTATCCCCTTAACTGTGCGCCGACGCTAAGTACAACACAGGAATTGTGGAGATCCAAATGGTTTATTTACAGCACAGGTAATGTTTATGTAAACACAATAATTAAAAAGTCAGCCTCTTTAACGACGCGTACGTTTCCAATCAGTTGTTTCTATTAACGACTGGGTACATCGGGGGATGTAATTCACATTTGACGGTAATATTATGCACAAATACTTGACACTTCTCCGTTAAAGGGAGTACATCAGGATTTTTCTAGAAATATCTTAAATTATAAAAATGTTCCAATTCATGATAAAACACTTATATCCATCAAAATATGATGTTCGAACCATATTGTTAAGGTTTAAACTTCGAATACACCATATAGCTAGGATGGAATAGGGCATACAATGCAAGGGAGTTGGTCCTAACATCTTCAACATACTTTGTGATTGGTAGGAGCATGAAAAAAAGTTGAATTAAACGAGGACTGCATATAGCTTAGTGTTCCAGTCATGACATTTGTGAAGAAAATGCATTTGATGAACATCATTAAAAACTCGAAATATCGACTCGACTTATCCAAGGGATTCCCATTTCAGTATGTAATGACGTTCACATTAGTGTGTTATTGACATTCATACTAACTTACTGGCAACTAGATGGTCTATGCATATAAATGCATATGCACTTTTGCATATATAACCTTTCTGTTTTTGTAGTTTCTATATAATATAAAATATCATTAACATACATGTATGTCTATGTCTATGAATATGTGTATCTGTTTAAAACACAAACAACACTTGGGAATTATTTCGACATATATTACGTAATTGTATATAAGATAACAAGAACAGTATGATTATTACGACATATTTCAATATGCATTCCTACAATGGCCCGAAGAGTTTCCCAGGAAAGAAGGCCGATAGAATTCCCCATTTTTAAAAACCTTAAAATATTCCCTCCTACAACAGCTACGTAAGCAAACTCTATTTCCCCTTTCTGTTACAGTAATCTCTGCCACTAACCACATGTATAGCTGAAATCCAGCTAAGTTTAATTTTTTGGTTAAATATTTTTTAGGCCAATATTTCGACTTGCTTTGTTCATAATAAAGGAAAATAGTGTGAAAAACGGTATCTGGGTACACAAATAACTTATTTATATAAAGAAACAATTTGAGCGAACATGCACACCGGTTACTAAGTTAAAGTACTTGTAAATAAACATGTATTCCGTTTAGAACATTACAAAGACTGTGCGTAAAGTTAATAAAGAGATAACACCCAAGCCAAAACCAGGTTGAATGTTTTAAAGATCTTCTCGAAGATGATAAATGATGTTATTGTCAATAGCCTGTTGGTTACGGCAAGAGTTTGCTGTACCAAGCATTACCTAGCGTATCGCCATTTTTTGTAATCACATGGCCTCAGCTATCGTCACGTGATTTGTGTGGTGGCAAGGATAAGTGGCTACAATATCCCCGCGCGTAGGTTGCTACGTAATGTTTCGTCTGCGGACACTCCGTGAAGTGGTCATAGTAGGATGACTAGGATGGGAGATAATCACGACCGTCATATACGTTACCATGGATACCGAGCACACTCTCCTTATCCAGATTAGTTGCACGACGAATTACGAAGTCTTCCATTTTGTACCAGCATGCCTGATTTTATCATATATTGCTGAAAAGACATCGGTGGTTTTGACATGTATTTTTGATATGATTTCTGCTACTTTTAAGGGACCCCATTTTCACTATTTATTGACAATCTCACTAGCGTTTATTAGTGCTGTGTGGCTGCCCTAAAAGTCTACAGATCAGTAGTGTTATTACTTACTGGTCCTTTGGGATCAAGCCCAATCTATGTGGCTTTAAAGTAGAATATCGCTTAAGCCGGTGCTTTGAGGCGTGAGAGGTATCTACAATACCTCTCATAAACAGACTCAATAAAACCAAGTCTGCGACCCACTTTTCAGTATTTATTCATATATAGAATAGAATAGAATATCTTTTATTTTTCAATTTTGGGCCATTGCTGGCATACCAATGACAATGTTTATAATAGACCAAAAAGAACATATTAACAAACTAACATATGTGATTCTGATTAATCAGAACCTATTTTCATACACAAGGATACAAAACACAACAACAACAACAACAACAGCAACCAAAAACAAACAAGGGAACAAACGAGAGAACAACACCAAACATATCGCACATTCAAATATACAAACACAGTTCAACTAGACAACTAGAATAACTGAAACAGCATATTACACACAGATCGCACATTCAAGTATACAAATACAGTTGAACTACAAAACTAGAATGACTAAAACAGCATATTACACACATATCGCACATTTAAATATACAAATACGTTAAACTACAAAACTAGAATGACTGAAACAGCATATTACCCACATATCGCACATTCAAATATACAAATACAGTTAAACTACATAACTAGAATAACTGAAACAGCATATAAACAAACGTGGCAGTCTGTTTATGCATCATTTTATAAATCATTGTCAAGTTTTGATTGGCAGAACCTTTACATGATTTTATCACTTCTTTATGTTTATTGTGTCTGACATGTAAATATACAATTGGCTATAACGTTAACTACATTTTCAGTCGCATTGCCCGTTAGAAACAAAAGCGTATTTTCTTTGGACAAACTAGTAAATTTTTTACATAAACTTGCCATCTCTGATTGACGTATAATATGAGGCACTTTCATGATGTCACTATATATGAGGCACTTTCATGCTGTCACAATATATGAGGAACTTTCATGATGGCACTATATATGAGGCACGTTCATGATGTCACAATATGGGAGGCACTTTCATGATGTCACAATATATGAGGTACTTTCAGGATGTCACTATATATGAAGCACTTTCATGATGGCACTATATATGAGGCACTTTCATGATGTCACTTTATATGAGGCACTTTCATGATGTCACTATATATGAGGCACTTTCATGCTGTCACAATATATGAGGCACGTTCATGATGGCACTATATATGAGGCACGTTCATGATGTCACAATATGAGAGGCACTTTCATGATGTCACACTATATGAGGTACTTTCATGATGTCACTATATATGAAGCACTTTCATGATGGCACTATATATGAGGCACTTTCATGCTGTCACAATATATGAGGCACTTTCATTATGGCACTATATATGAGGCACGTTCATGATGTCACAATATATGAGGCACTTTCATGATGTCACAATATATGAGGTACTTTCATGATGACACTATATATGAAGCACTTTCATGATGGCACTATAT
>JAWPHD010021427.1:0-28274 GCA_037043455.1 Cyrtodaria siliqua | reverse complement strand
ATATTGGAAGAGACAGTTAGGTTATATTGGAAGAGACAGTTAGGTTATATTGGAAGAGACAGTTAGGTTATACTGGAACATCAACCTCAAAGGAAGATGTGATGAATACTACTGTACCTTAGCATGCGGCAGTAATATATACGCCTTATAGGAAAACTCTAATGCGGTAACCCTTGACCCGCTACATATATATAATGTACTGTTCTTTCTTTGAATTAAGACCAATCCATTTATGTAAATAAATAAATGCGAGTTACTCGCAGGCTGATCTGGATTTACAATGGACGCAAAGGCTATTAAAGTTCTGCTTAGTGGGTTGAGGCTTCCTGATGATCATATACTCAGTTGCAAAAGAAAGTGTACACTTTGAAAATTTTACTTTACACCACTATCCTTTTTATCAAGCGACAGTCTCTTAATGATTCAACCTATTGAAAACAAATGAGAACATGATATTGGCAATGGAATGATAAAAATGTTGGTACCAAACATGACGCATTAATTTTGGAATTTATGCAATTAAAAAAGACTCAGTGCACACCTTTCTTTTGCAACTGAGCTGTGTACACTTCCTTTCTGTGTACACTTTTGCTGGGGTCAACTCAGTATACGTAGAATACAATAATTCAAATTTATATATGCATTTAATATTCATTTATATGGCAGTTAAATAGGATAAGGACAGTTTTTGTTTAAGATGATGTTTAAATACTTGCATGAACAATTGTATGAAATTATATAATACAGAATTATGTATATCACAGATATTACAAGTATGTAAATATGCTTATTTTAATACACTGAAAACATTAAAAGAAGGGTGAGCTAGTAAAACTGTGTCAATTTATTAATATGTTATATCATGGTTGACAAATAATATCACGCTTTTATTATGTTTTCATCAAATGGGTCATTGACTATGGCAAAAAAATGAATGAATGAAACGGATAAGAGCAACTAAATGTTTGTTATATTCCTTAATTTTTGTTTGTATAATATATTTTTCTTGGTTTGTATAATATATGAAGACAGAATAGGGCAGCATGTGAATACACATTTAATATACTTCATGATCTTTCACTTTTTTGTTTTATATATATCCAATACACATGCCATTGATTATGGGTAAAAACAAACACCTAAAAGATGACCATCCATCTTTGTTTACATAGATATAGGAAATCTTGTGGTCACTACTTCTAAGGCGGTGCTAGAATCTTCCTTAAAATTCACAGAAACATTGCTGGAGATGTCTAGTTTATTTTGCAGATGTGATCTTACAGTAGAGCACTTCTAGGTCCTTATTCGTCAGTCTGTCTATTTACTTTGGCTTCAAACAACATCTCCTCTGAAACTGCTGGGTAGAATTTGATGAAACATCAAAGGAAGTATCCTTGCAGGTTCCTCTGAGATGAACGAATTATTTTGAAACTTGATCTAAAGAATCTCGTAACCCTTTCTCAGACTGAATATGGCCATTGTTACGAAAAAAAATAGAACAATCTTTAAACAACTTCTTCTCATGTACTGTTGGGTAGAATTTGACTAAACTTCACAGTAAGCATCCTTGCCTGGTCCTCTCTCAGATTTATATAAATCATCCCGATCCATCAACAAATGTGGCTGCCATTACTAAAAAAATAAAAATATTTAAAGCGACTTGTTCTCATGAACTGTTGGGTGGAATTTGATGAAACATCACAGGAAGCATCCGTGCATGGTTTGCTTTCAGATAATTTCTAGTCATCCCAATCCATCGAAAGATATAGTCGCTGTTACTAAAAATAGACTTTAAACAACTTCTCATGAAGCAATGACCCAATTCTTCTAAAACTTAATCAAAAGAATCATGTCATATTAACCCTCTCCTAAATTTATGTAAATTTTCCATACCTGTCAGTAAATATGGCTGCCATTACTAAAAATAGAAACACTCTTAGAACGACAACTTCTCATGAACCAATGGCCCCTTGTTTTGTTTTCTCAAAAAAACTTCACTCATGCGTTCAAATCCCAGTGGGCATGTTTGTTGCTTTTTTGGCAGGGTGGGGTGGGGGAGAACTTGTTTCATTGGTTATGTTAATCTTTCTTTTTTTTCACTTATTTATTTTGCTCAAACTATTATGGCTTCTTTGTGTAAAGCAATAATGTAGCAAGATAGTAGTGCCATACAGGCCCTCATGGGCCTCTTGTTTTCACAACTCTGTTCTGAGGGCTCAATGCAAGACTGTTGTATCTTGTTCTTTATTTATATACAGTTACAACACTGTGCATTCGCCCCTCCATTTACAACACTGTGCATTCACCCCTCCATTTACAACATTGAGCATTCACCCCTCCATTTACAACATTGTGCAATCACCCCTCCATTTACAACATTGTGCAATCATCCCTCAATTTACAACATTGTGCATTCACCCCTCCATTTACAACATTGTGCATTCACCCCTCCATTTACAACACTGTGCATTCACCCCTCCATTTACAACATTTTGCATTCACCACTCCATTTTCAACATTGTATTCACCCCTCCATTTACAACACTGTGCATTCACCCCTCCATTTACAACACTGTGCATTTAACCCTCCATTTACAACATTGTGCAATCACCCCTCCATTTACAACATTGTGCAATCACCCCTCCATTTACAACATTGTGCAATCACCCCTCCATTTACAACACTGTGTAATCACCCCTCCATTTACAACACTGTGCAATCACCCCTCAATTTACAACACTGTGCATTCACCCGTCGAGTTACAACATTGTACAATCACCCCTCGAGTTACAACACTGTGCATTCACCCCTCCATTTACAACACTGTGCAATCACCACTGTGCAATCACCCCTCCATTTACAACATTGTGGAATCACCCCTCGAGTTACAACACTGTGCAATCACTCCTCCATTTACAACATTGTGCATTCACCCCTCCATTTACAAGACTGTGCATTCACCACTCCATTTACAACACTGTGCAATCACCCCTCCATTTACAACACTATGCAATCACCCCTCCATTTACAACATTGTGCATTCACCCCTCGTGTGCAATCACCCCTCCATTTACAACATTGTGCATTCACCCCTCCATTTACAACACTGTGCAATCACCCCTCCATTTACAACATTATGCAATCACCCCTCCATTTACAACACTGTGCATTCACCCCTCCATTTACAACATTGTGCAATCACCCCTCGAGTTACAACACTGTGCAATCACCCCTCCATTTACAACACTGTGCATTCACCCCTCCATTTACAACATTGTGTAACCACCCCTCGAGTTACAACACTGTGCAATCACCCCTCCATTTACAACATTGTGCAATCACCCCTCCATTTACAACATTGTGCAATCACCCCTCCATTTACAACACTGTGCTATCACCCCTCCATTTACAACACTGTGCAATCACCCCTCCATTTACAACACTGTGCATTCACCCCTCCATTTACAACACTGTGCAATCACCCCTCGAGTTTCAACACTGTGCAATCACCCCTCCATTTACAACATTGTGCAATCACCCCTCCATTTACAACATTGTGCAATCACCCCTCCATTTAAAACACTGTGCAATCACCCCTCCATTTACAACACTGTGCATTCACCCTCCATTTACAACATTGTGCAATCACCCCTCCATTTACAACACTGTGCAATCACCCCTCCATTTACAACACTGTGCATTCACCCTCCATTTAATACACTGTGCAATCACCCCTCCATTTACAGCATTGTGCAATCACCCCTCCATTTACAACACTGCAATCACCTCTCCATTTACAACATTGTGCAATCACCCCTCCATTTACAACATTGTGCATTCAACCCTCCATTTACAACACTTTGCAATCACCCCTCCATTTACAACACTGTGCATTCACCCTCCATTTACAACATTGTGCAATCACCCCTCCATTTACAACACTGTGCAATCACCCCTCCATTTACAACACTGTGCATTCACCCCTCCATTTACAACACTGTGCAATCACCCCTCCATTTACAACATTGTGCAATCACCCCTCCATTTACAACATTGTGCAATCACCCCTCCATTTACAACATTGTGTATTCACCCCTCCATTTACAACACTGTGCATTCACCCCTGCATTTACAACATTGTGTAATCACCCCTCCATTTACAACATTGTGCAATCACCCTCCATTTACAACACTGTGCATTCACCCCTCCATTTACAACACTGTGCAATCACCCCTCCATTTACAACATTGTGCATTCACCCCTCCATTTACAACACTGTGCAATCACCCCTCAATTTACAACATTGTGCATTCACCCCTCGAGTTACAACATTGTGCAATCACCACTGTGCATTCACCCCTCGAGTTACAACACTGTGCAATCACCCCTCGAGTTACAACATTATGCAATCACCCCTCCATTTACAACATTGTGCAATCACCCCTCCATTTACAACACTGCAATAACCCCTCCATTTACAACATTGTGCAATCACCACTGTGCAATCACCCCTCGAGTTACAACACTGTGCAATCACCCCTCGAGTTACAACATTGTGCAATCACCCCTCCATTTACAACATTGTGCAATCACCCCTCCATTTACAACATTGTGCAGTCACCCCTCCATTTACAACACTGTGCAATCACCCCTCCATTTACAACACTGTGTATTCGCCCTCCATTTACAACATTGTGCAATCACCCCTCCATTTACAACATTGTGCAATCACCCCTCCATTTACAACATTGTGCATTTACAACATTGTGCAATCACACCTCGTGTTACAACACTGTGCAATCACCCCTCCATTTACAACATTGTGCAATCACCACAGTGCAATCACCCGTCGAGTTACAACATTGTGCAATCACCCCTCGAGTTACAACATTGTGCAATCACCCGTCCATTTACAACATTGTGCAATCACCCCTCCATTTACAACATTGTGCATTCACCCCTCCATATACAACACTGTCCATTCACCCCTCCATTTACAACACTGTGCATTCACCCCTCCATTTACAACATTGTGCATTCACCCCTCGATTTACAACACTGTGCATTCACCCCTCCAGTTACAACATTGTGCAATCACCACTGTGCATTCACCCCTCGAATTACAACACTGTGCAATCACCCCTCGAGTTACAACATTGTGCAATCACCCCTCCATTTACAACATTGTGCAATCACCCCTCCATTTACAACACTGTGCAATCACCCCTCGAGTTACAACACTGTGCAATCACCCTTCCATTTACAACATTGTGCAATCACCCCTCGAGTTACAACACTGTGCAATCACCCCTCGAGTTACAACATTGTGCAATCACCCCTCCATTTACAACATTGTGCAATCACCCTTCAATTTACAACACTGTGCAATCACCCCTCGAGTTACAATACTGTGCAATCACCCCTCCATTTACAACATTGTGCAATCACCCCTCCATTTACAACACTGTGCAATCACCCCTCGAGTTACAACATTGTGCAATCACCCCTGGAGTTACAACACTGTGCATTCACCCCTCCATTTACAACATTGTGCAATCACCCCTCCATTTACTCGGACAAGATTCAACGGATTTTCAAATAACTTCGCACAATTGCTCACCACAACAAGACGTCGTGTCGCGGAAAAAAAAAAGATAATCTTTTTTTTTTTTTTTTTTTTCTTTTTTTTTTTTTAAATGTTTTTCTTTTTTTTTTTTTTCTTTTTTTTTTAATTGTTTTTTATTTGATTTTTATTGTTTGTTTGAATTTTTTTTTTTTTAAATGTAGCTGTTGTTTTCATATTGCTCCAAGTTCAATGTCACACTTACAGGTCACTTCGGGGGGCATTTGTCACTTACTGTGACATTTCTTGTTTATTTTATTTTTTTATGTTTTTTTTTTTGTTTTTTTTTGCCCCGTGTGGTTCTCGGGGGCCCCGTTTGGTCACGGGGCAAAGAATAGGGCCACTGCAGATCCCTTTGGAGGGATAGGCAGAGGGGTAGAATCCCCCCAAATTCATGTTCATTTTATCATTTTTTGTTCATGTTCATTAAAGGTCTTCATCATGATCCCTGCATTGTTTCAGGTGCTATCTCGCTCGCATCAAAAGAGCAGTGGCAGAAAAACAATAACGTGGCTCCAGCGTAAATGGAATTTCTATGATAGAATTTGCAGCAACTCTGCAGTTCAGGGAGAGAAGGTTCTAGGCCCATTTTCCATATTTTATCTCGATGTACATGGAAGATGAGCCTGGCAAGTTCATGCCTTTTAGGCGCCATATAACCTTTTCATGTGTTGGTGCGCCTTAAAACCCCAATTCAATTCAATTATTTATTTTTTTAAATATACATGTTGGTTTCATATTACTCCAAGGTCAAGGTCACACTTACAGGTCACTTCGGGGGCATTTATCACTTACTGTGACATTTCTTGTTGATTATGCGTTTCTTTTTCGTTTCAATATATATAGACAGCACAAGAATCTCTCCATGTTATGTGTACTTTTTTTGTAGACCCTCCGAACATTCATGCTGCTGTTTGAGCAATCCAAAATTGGCACAATCTCTTGTGTTTTTTCATGGGATTGCCTTGCCTCTCCACACAAAGCCATTGGTTGTATCATATTTGGTCCAGTGTTGTATAACGACGTCGGCCCAACGTAAGTTTGTCCAGCTGCCCCAACGATGCAGCGACGTTGTCTATAACGTTGGACCAACGTTGAAACAATAGGATTATTACTAGAATAACGTGATCTTGAAGTAAAATGTGTATCACCTGGAGTGGACATGCCATATCTAGTGTGATCCTGGAGATGCGGCATGTCCACAAGAGGTAATTTAAACTTCCAGAACACTTACTCTAATAATGATCCTTTGTTATAGACCTTTGTAAGAAAGCTCATAACATAAATAATTATAGTACCGTATAGTAGTCTAGTTTGTTTACACAGGTAGGCGACGACATCACATCACAGGTATAGGCCAGTAATTATAACCGAAAATAACAGTCAAGGTCAAACTAATTCCAACAGAAAGTATTTTAGGATTTTTAGAATCACTGACATATAATGAGTTTCAGAAAAAAAGTCCCAAAGATAAAGATGGTGCGAAATGCTAAATTTTGGGGTAAAAGTTGCGTTTTTAAGAAAAAATCTCCGGAAACTGGAATAATTTTATAAAAAATCATTTGAGCAAATTAGAAACATTTAATAGTGCGGAAATGCTCTTCCAAATGCATCTCTATTTAGATCTAAGGTTTTATAGATGGATATGATGTTAATAATATGAGATTTTTGGGCAAAACTTGGAAAAAATGAATAAAATCGTTGATTTCTGTAATACATTTGGTGTTACTAGGCTATAAATTAAAAAAAATACTAAATGAGCTATAAACAATTAGTTTCTTACTATTTTGGACAGAGAAAGGTACAGAGATGTGCCAGAAAAAAAAGTCCTTTTGAATACAACGATCTGAAACACTTTATTTTTGGGTCGAAAAATGTGTTTTATATGTGCGATAATAAAAAAAATTGCTGAAAACAGGAATCATTTTGTAATAAGATGTTTGAACATAAACTATCTAATGGAAGTGATAAAATGATGCACAATTATATATACAAATGTTTCAATGTATCGTAAGTTAATGTGAAAGTTCACATTGTGAGAATTTGGGGCAAAATGTTGAACAAAATGAATAAAATCGTTGATTTATGTAATACATTCGGAACATCTTACGACAATTTTGTTCTTAAGTCAAATTAAATTTATTGCTATAAAAAGGTTCATAAACATGTTTTTAAACTATCTAATACATATATTGTTCATTCAATATCTACACCCTAAATTGTTTGCTTCAAATGCTTTTAAGAACAATTATGGAAGGTATTTTATTTTGACTTACGATAAAAAGTATCAAATTAAAGTTGTTTCCTGAAACTGGGCCCTGGCATATAAGCTATAGAAGTAGGTAACTGAAAAACGGTAACTAAAATACAGTATATTATATTCATTTTAAAGTGAGGTATCATTTTTCCAAACCCATCGTCATGTGAAACACGGAATCAGAGATTGATAATACGCAAAAATTCAATTAAAACAATTGTCCTTCATCAAAAATCACTGAAAAAGAATCATTTTCAAATAAGTATTTCAACAAATATAATTGAAGTGAATGGTGTACAAAACGTGTATTACATATGTTTGATAATATCAGAACTTCAGAAGTGAATAAGATGCTCAAATTGCGAGGTCAGGGTCAAAACGTGGAACAGAAATGGAGAAAAAACACCAATGTTTTTGTGATACAATCAAATTACTGGGCTTTAATAATGAAGTATTAATGAACTAAAAGAGACATTTGTAAAAAATACTCGGTCTACATTTGGAATCACACCATTGTGTTTCGATGAAAATCCTAACATTGTGTTATCAGGAAGCCAACTGGACAGAAAATAGTCCACTGTTGCTGTATTCTAAACAGAATGGCCTTAAGCCACACGTGTAAAATGTAAGAACTGCATTGCATGTTTGTTACTATAATAAAGATGAAGGTTATATCAGCGATTTCATGTAAATAAAATATATATAGATCTATCGGCCAAATGACATTGTAAAACTGATGATAATTTTGGGTTTGACTTTTAATGGCTTTTGTAGGGAATCTGTTGAGGTCTAGGGCGCCGCCAAAAAAATATTTTAAAGTTATGAAATATTGCCTTATATATGTACTCGCAAAGTTTTATTATTTCCAAATTGAATTAGATACTCACATTGCGGACATGTTGAAAACAAGTATACTCAAACATGGATAATATTTGTAATTGACAGGGATAGTGGACTAGAAGATTTTCATGTGTCTAGAGTAAAATATATTTTAACTTTTTTTGTAATGGATAAAAGGATGGATGTTGGAGTAATTAAATGTCCTAACCCCTGTTACTGTTTTGTTATTCGTAAAAATTAACGTTTTCAATTGAGTAGAACAGTAATTGAGTGTATCAATAATGTGCACGTCACAGATGCTATTTGTATTTGTAACCCTGAATGAAATGGGGTTAACACTCATAATAGGTTATATTGGGAAAGCAATTTCAGATGGAGATGCCATGAAGGGTGAAGGTTCCCATCAGACAGGAGCAAACCCATGCGGGGCAGAGTATTTGAGATGTAGGATGAAGTTTCCCAGCATGCATGCCTCGGGAGCGTACCAATTGGGGCAGAGGCCTGTGGCTCCAAAGCCATGGCCATATCCACTGGGTTAGCGTGGCCTCTTGTTTGTAACCAAGCTTGTATACATATGTAAATCCTTGTATATAGCTTTTTATAGAGTGTGAGGCGTTTAGTCCAAAACACTAATTTTATATTAACGTACACAATTATTTTGGAAAAATAATAATAGTGATGGATATGCATGTTTTACAAGTGTAGTAATATTAGTGCTACAGCTGAAACCACCAGTTGTGTAAAGTTTGTGTAAACATTTTTGTACAAGGGATAGTTAGCTAAATCCCACTAGTAATAACTGCTTCTCGGAAGTGTGGGCATTGTATGTTAATGAAAGGTTATATACATTATGAACAACCAAAACAATGTAATCAGATTGTACATTTATAGCATTGAATGTGTAACAGGTTTTTGTAGAAAGCATGGAATCTCATGTATCCAGTGAGTGCCAAAATGTAAGTTCTATGAATTCTACAGAAATTGAGATTCATTTAAATTAAGTTTTTAGTTATTTGATAACCTTTTTCTTACATAAACAAGCAATAATATTAGGTGATGTGAACAAAAGCTCCTACAACTTCGACATGAGTATTGCGCAAAATTTCAAAATTGATAATTTCATAGTTACTTTAGTGTTTTTAAACACTTATCATACAGTTCCTGGTGATCTGTTTCATTAAAATGTAATTATCACACCTAAAGATAAAACATATTGCACCATTGTAATATAAGTTCAAATATACTATTTAAATGATTATAAACCCTGTTGTAATGATTGCTTGAACAATATTTCCGCTACATATTCAATGAAATGTTTACAATATGTGTATCAAAAGGTCATAAATACGTATGATTGTATGTAATTACTTCATGTTTTTCCTTCATTGTTTTATATATAAAATTTCCAAATGACGTAAACATGATCCATGGTACCTTTGTAATTAGACATTTATTCAACGGACCTTTTGTTTGCTACAGACCTTAAAATTGAGCATCTATCCAAATTTCTGATACTATGAAACATTTGGATATATGCATATTTAGGATAATATCACTTAAGTAGATTATGTATATTCAAAATACATCTTAACAATGATTCCTGTTTACAACATTTTTTTATGAAAAAACATTTTGCCACCCGAACATAATGCATTTTTCAACAGTATACGCCTGATGACTTTTTTGTGGCACATCCTTGCATCTTGCTCTAATGAAAACCGTTATAGATTATCATTTTATAATTCATTTCCCTACTTCTTTAGCTTAAAGGCCTGTACTATAACTGTATTACAGAAATCAACGATTTTATTCATTTTTTCAACATTTTGCCCCAAATTCTCACAATGTGAACTTTCACATTAACTTAATATACAATGAAACATTTGTATATATAATTGTGCACTATTCTATCACTTCCATTAGATAAGTTTATGTTCAAACATCTTATTACAAAATGATTCCTCTTTTCAGCGATTTTTTATGAAAAACACATTTTTAGACCCAAAAATAAAGTCATTTATATCGTCGTATACTAAAGGACTTTTTTCTGGCACATCTCTGTACCTTTCTCTGTCCAAAACAGTAAGAAACTAATTGTTTATAGCTCATTAAGTATTTTTTAAATTTATAGCCTTGTAACACCAAATGTATTACAGAAATCAACGATTTTATTCATTTTTTCCAAGTTTTGCCCCAAAATCTCATATTATTAACATCATATCCATCTATAAAACCTTGATTTACATAGAGATGCATTTAGAAGAGCATTTCCGCATTATTAAGTGATTCTAATTTGCTCAAATGATTTTTTATAAAATTATTCCAGTTTCCGGAGATTTTCTCTTAAAAACGCAACTTTTACCCCAAAATTTAGCATTTCCCATCATCTTTATCTTCGGGACTTTTTTTCTGAAACTCAATACATGCCAGTGATTCTAAAAATCCTAAAATACTTTCTGTTGGAATTTGTTTGACCCTAAAACCTATAATTACTAGACTAGTAGGCGACGTTGTGACGTCGTCGACGTCATTCAACGTATGTAGAATGGTGATACAGAAATCTATGTTTAGTAGTATAGTGAGATACAGGGTTTTGTATATCATTGTAGAAAAATGAAGGTACTGTGTATATATTATTGATGGGTATATCATTGTACAACGTTGGGCCAACGTTTCAACTTGGAAAACATTATTTTCAGTCTTTAAAAGTCGCGTATTTGACCTATATTTTCTTTCTCATTCATCGTTTAAAGTGATGTTGTCCAACTTCTAAGGAAGGACAGTTCCATTCATTTCAAGCTGCATGGTGGAAATGTAGCAAACTTGTTCTGCTTCATAAAGAAGAATTTTAATGATCATTGACATATCGTGATATTTGTATAAATTTATTATGACTTTAAAACGGGTTTCTTTATATTGATATATTTAGTATGTTTATATAGGTATATTACAAGAGTACATTGAGTTAAAACACATTATTTAAGAGAATAAAATTAAAGTCATCAAAAAGGAAATTGAGGTTCACATGTTCTAAGTCATCGAGTTTCGAGTAGAGAATTTCGAGTGGAGAAAATCGAGTTTCGGGTAGACAATATCGAGTTTCGAGTAGACAATATCGAGCAGAGAATATCAAGTAGACAATATCGAGGTTCGATTAGACAATATCGAGTTTCGAGTAGACAATATCGAGTTTTGAGTAGAGAATATCGAGTTTCCAGTAGACAATATTGAGTTTCGAGTAGAGAAAATCGAGTTTCGAGTAGACAATATCGAGTTTCGAGTAGAGAATATCAAGTTTCTAGTAGACAATATCGAGTAGACAATATCAAGTTTGGAGTAGACAATATTGAGTTTCGATTAGAGAATATCGAGTTTCGAATAGACAATAACGAGTTTTGAATAGACAATATAGAGTTTCGAGTAGACAATATCGAGTTTTGGGTGGAGAATATAGAGTTCCGAGAAGACAATATCAAGTTTCGAGTGGAGAATATCGAGTTTCGAGTGGAGAAAATTGAGTTACAAGTTCGAGTGGAGAATATCGAGTTTTGAGTAGAGAAAATCGAGTTT
Organism: Cyrtodaria siliqua; assembly: GCA_037043455.1. Classification (NCBI taxonomy): domain Eukaryota; kingdom Metazoa; phylum Mollusca; class Bivalvia; order Adapedonta; family Hiatellidae; genus Cyrtodaria; species Cyrtodaria siliqua. Next base: position 15,982 of record JAWPHD010021427.1, on the reverse strand, counting down.
CGGGTGGAGAATATCGAGTTCAGAGAAGACAATATCGAGTTTTGAGTAGAGAATTTTGAGTTTCGAGTGGAGAAAATCGAGTTTCGAGTAGAGCGTTTCGAGTGGAGAATATCGAGTTTCGAGTAGAGAATATTGAGTTTTGAGTAGAGAAAATCGAGTTTCGAGTGGAGAATATCGAGTTTCGAGTGGAGAAAATCGAGTTTCGAGTAGAGCATATCGAGTGGAGAATATCGAGTTTCGAGTAGAGAATATTGAGTTTTGAGTAGAGAAAATCGAGTTTCGAGTGGAGAATATCAGTTTTGAGTAGAGAAAATCGAGTTTTGAGTGGAGAATATCGAGTTTTGAGTAGAGAATATTGAGTTTCGAGAAGACAATATCGAGTTTCGAGTAGACCGTATCGAGTAGAGAATATCGAGTTCCGAGAAGACAATATCGAGTAGTGAATATCGAGTTTCGAGTGGAGCAAATCGAGTTTCAAGTAGAGAATATCGAGTTCTGAGTACAGAAAATCTAAGTTTGAAAATTACCAACAGGAAACAGTCAAATATTAGCAGCAGTGGTGTTATAGAAGCAGCAGAGATGTATCCAAGTATTTTCATCTTTATCTATAATCACATGTCTTACCGTATTAATAAATACCCTTGTATAAGCCTTTGTAACAGTAACATGAAGTTAATTTGCGTCATCAGCTATACAGAAAGGTTGATTGTATAGTGTTTTCCAGCTATCTCATGTCACAATTTTGTTACAATGTGTGTTCCATTTTTGTGTGTGAATTTGTAGGTGATTCTATATTTATTTGTTATTATTGTTTTCCACTTTCTTGGAATTGCATTTACTAATCCTAAATATGTCAAAAATGGAACATGTATATCGAATTTCGCCGAGAAGTCGTCAAACGGTAAGAACATCGAGTTTTTAGCTCTACTGGCCAGGAGGGCTTTATGCGATCACTTTTCGTCCGTCGTACGTCTGTCTGTCTGTCTGTCTGTCTGTCTGTTAGCAATTTTATAAAAATCGACATCTCATCTGAAACCGCTTGAAGGATTTTGATGAAACTTCATCACAATGTTACTTGGGAGGGCCCCTCTCAGATTTGTGGTTTTTTTCGCGGCCGCCAGTCATCCAAGATGGCCGCCATGGCTAAAACTAGGTAAAATTCAAGGAAATTTCAAACGACATCTCCTCCAAAACCACTTATTCCATTCTACTGAAATATCATATACATGTTCCTTGGGTTGGCCTCTATCATGTTTGTGTTTTTCGTTATCGTCAAATAATAAAAATGGCCGCCACGGCGACACAAAATTTACATACGAGTTATATAGGAAAACGTTAAAAATGACCTCTTCTCTGAAACTGCCTGAAGGATTTTGTTGAAACTTAATCACAATGGTCTTTGGGTTAGTCCCCCTCAGATTTGTGGCCTCCAGTCATCCATGATGGCCACCATGGCTAAACTTAGGTCAAATTTAAGGACATTTATGAAACATATTACCACTTATTGCATTCTAGTTAAATATCATATGCATGTTCTTGTTGTTGGCCTCAATCAAGTTTGTGTTTTTCGTTGTCTTCAAATATTCAAAATGGCCGCCAGCCAAAAGTTTACATAGAGTTATAGATAGGAAACATGTTTCTTGGGTTGGCCTCTATCATGTTTATGTTTTTGAACCACATCATACAAGTAAAACGTCTACAGGCCCACTTGGGCCTCTTGTTGTTTACTATATCGTTAACAAAAAATATTCCTTTTTTTACAAAATTATAAAACACCATATCATTGTTTATTTTAATATTTATTAACAAAATAGAGGTTCAGATAAAATTTCTTCCGGTGTTGAAATACTTTTCTTATCAATAAGTGCCCAGGACTTCAAAACGCTCTTCCAAAAACTGTTCGTATGTGCTGCTACTATTAAATCATAATTATACTCACATCTTCGTAGAAATATTCATTTATCGCAAATTCAGAGAGATTTGAAATTTTGACTTAAAGGGACAATGTCCGTAACGTTTAGCTTATAAAACATACACTAATTATGTTCGCAAACATTACACTAAACATTATTAAATATTTACTATTAAAAGCAAGATTGTTTGACGGAATTCAATCGCGGTACAAAAAAAAAGAAAAACTGTTTCGGGCGTTTAAACTCGCAGCCGAAACTAAAATTACATAGCGTGAGCGTGAAGTAGTTGACATCGTTCCCGACTGAGCTAACCGTGCTATACATATTGCGCAATACATACTATGGTGAAAACCTATTGCGCTAATGGAAGTCACGTGATCACAGACAAGGTAAATATTGTGGGTCCCACTTTATTTACAAATAATAAAGCTTTTTTTTCCAACTCGCAAATGTATTACTACTTCTTAGGGTCTATGCTCATGTTTTCATGTATACATTTCACTGAATAAAAGTCTGACGGTTATTTGGTTATGCTCAATATCTGCTTACTTACTTAACGCTCGATCTTTGAAAAACTGGGCCTGAACAACTGAACAACTGGTTTCATAACGTGCTCGAAGGACAGACTCTTGATACATGAGATCCGTCCGCCCCCATCCGATGGACGAGGCTAACGGAACGTGTATTACGGTATGGCTTGAACCCGGGTCATACCGACGGATTTCAAGTATAACATACTACCCACTGGACAAGCCTCCTCATCTTCTTATTCTTCGTCTTCTTCTGCGTCTGCTTCTTCTGCTATGTAAATATGTATATTTTAATAAATAAAGCAAGGGCTCGTTTTTAATATCCCGCTGTGTAACATTGTGCTTCGTTTTGGTAAGGGACATACATGTTGCTTAAGTAAAAAACATTAACGAAAAAATATCAGGTGTTTAGCTTTATTTTTGGCATTGGAACTACATCAGAAGTGGCGATGCAGAGCATATTTGCATATGTATACCTCCAAATGGAGGTAGCTTCAATTATTACCAGCCGTGTACACGTGCACTACTAAATAAGTTCCCTCATTCATCGATTAGCACCAACTTGAAAACAATTTCCATGCAAATCGTATGGTCAAGATTCACCTTCTCTGACAGTGAACGATTTTCTAATTTACATATGAAAGGCTACATTGATTTTTTTTTTTTACAAAGAAATGCAAGCCATGGAAATGAATTGCTATATATACCATTCCATTACTGTATTTTGTTTTGTTTATATATTTGTTTTGCTAATAGTTATTTCAACCTTTCATTGTTTTCTCCTTTTTCACGATGTGTACCCCCTTGATGTTGTTATAATAAGTTTACTTTTTTTCTGGGTTTTTTAAACCCACTATGATCGAAGATAAATGCCGTAATGATACCTATAGAAGTATTCTTCTTTGTAAAGATTTAAATACTAATTATAATATTAATAGTATTTATCATGCAGATATGAATACTCACTGACTATGGACATGCGAATTGTATACGTTACGTTGCCGGTTAAAGTGTAACGGACGGACGGACGGACGACGACGAAAGACAGCCGACGGACAATAAGAATCTTTCATGTGTATCCGGTGAAGAAAGGGAATTTCAACCCAAGGTATAAGTGTTTTATCGGTATCGGAACCGAGGCTCTGCTCTGCCGAGGTTCCGATTAAAACACTTATACCGAGTATCTGAACCAAATACCGATTAACACACGTATACCATGTATCTGAATCGAATACCCATGATAGATTCTTTTTCTTGCATATCAGAGACATGTTGTGCGTTGACGCCGCCATCTGCTAACGTTTTGCATGTTTTCCTGCCTACAGGAGATTGGTGCGCGCGTGACTTTTATCTTTACAGTACCCATAAATATCATATTCAATTTTCTCATCTCATGTATTTTTAATTTTTAGATTATTAAAAAAAATCCAGTATTGAAGATATATCATATAAGGCAAACATACATTTATGGTTACAGTACAGTGGATATATTAACACTATTTATACTGGCTTCCAATGCTATCAAGGGTTCTGTGATATCACGGTAGTGTCAAATCTATAAAATCATTTGCATGATCACTGCTAAAGTATGATAATTATTTTGGAGATGTGATGACTTTAGGTACATATAATAAAACTAATACTAAATCATTACATAACGTTTTTTTACACTAGCATCTTTATTTCTGGAAATATCCAATATTGCATATTTAAACTAACTGGCAACGTAAATTCGTATTTATTTTACAAATTGTAATATGTATTTATTTGTCTGTCTGTCTGTCTGTTTATATGTTTGTTTGTTTGTTTGTTTATGTATTTGCTTGCTTGCTTGCTTACTTTTGCTTGCTTGCTTGCACACTCGCTCGCTCCCTCCCTCCCGCCCGCTTACTTTTCTTGCTTACTTTTGCTTGCTCTCTCCCTCCCTCCCAAAACCCACCCACACATCCATATATTAGGTACCGTAAACTACATAGTGTTACAATATGTATATTGAATGTATGTACTGGCTGTTATGGAAAGCCTCGGCTGCCTTCTGTTGGCCTTTTGCATTTTGTGCAGTACGCTTCCTAAGTTGTCCTGTACATTTTCTAAGTTGTTATGTGCATTTAGTAAGTTGTTATGTGCATTTAGTAATTTGTTATGTGCATTTTCTAGGTTGTCATGTGCATTTTCTAAGTTGTCTTGTGCATTTTCTAAGTTGTCATGTGCATTTTCCAAGTTGTTATGTGCATTTTCTAAGTTGTTATGTGCCTTTCGTAGGTTGTTATGTGCATTTTCTAAGTTGTCTTGTGCATTTTCTAAGTTGTTATGTGCATTTCGTAAGTTGTTATGTGCATTTTCCAAGTTGTTAAGTACATTTAGTAAGTTGTTATGTGCATTTCGTAGGTTGTTATGTGCATATTCTAAGTTGTCTTGTGTCACAAGAGTGTTCATAATATTATGAAAAACGTATAATATTCTTCTCTAAACAATGTCTCAGTAAATGCCAGACTGGGTCTAATGACAAGGTGTTAAATTTCCTAAATCTAAAACTAATTGTATGCATTTTTGTCAGCTACGTTAACATCATGAAGACCCTCATCTTTTGCTCAATGGTTCACAAATACCAGTAGTCTTATTTTTATCGTCAAGGGAGTAGTTAGACCTGTTTTGATGTTTTAAAATCACAACGTCACACTAGTTTTTCTGCATAACTTGTATTTGTTCAATCATTAATATTAATTACACTAAAATAAATATGAAGTAAATTAATTTACCTATAATTAACTGTTGATAATAATGCACCAATAATGTATGTCGAAACAATAATTGCAATGCTTCATAAACACTTCAAGATTGCCATATGTCCCTTTAAGATAATGAAATGAATGAATGTATACAATTTGCCATTACCATTGTAACATACTGCCATGTTCTAAAACCAGCAACATAATTACATTAATTTTAATATGAGTTGACATTTCTTGATAAAACATGATACATGCAGATTAATTAACTTGTCAGTTCCTGAAACAATACAAGTTGGCAAATTACTTCAATTTTACATCAAGTCCAATGTGTAGTTTCTGTGTAGAGATTGACTGTAATGACATGTCTGTTTGCACTTCCAATACAATGTTTATTATAGACTTTGTCTAATCAGTTTGTAGTAAATAATTATTGTTATGATGTGCAACAATATATGTGTATATAAAATATGCATCGTGGTAGACTAAAGCAACCTCGTAAGATTTGTTTGTTTGAATTGTGTTTTACGTCATTTTCAACACATGTAAGGTTATATATATGACCGTCAATTTTTTGTGGTGGAGGTAGATCACACACTTTTCCTGGGTAGAACCAATACTGTAGATGGGAAATAAACCTCATAAGAGTAAAAACTAAAACAGATGGGTCAATTTAATATACTGCTACAATGGTACATAAATGTTGAACGTTCTAAAATACTTTGTACGACTTTGCATTTGCTTTCATATTTTTGTTTATCGCATAACTATATTAACAAAAGTATTTTAAAATTGAATAACGTTTTAAAGTTCAATAAACTACCATACACGTGTAGTCTGTTTTTTTGGGGCAGGATTGCAAAATCCGGTGTATAGAATGGTAATGCTTGTCCATCCAATAATATTTGCATTTAGCTTCATTTATTGAAAACTATGAATGCTACCGTACGATATACTGACAGTCTTGCTTGACTTTGTTAACAATTACTATAAACCCTCGATTTTGTCAAGATGAAGGTCGCCTGAAACATGTATGATGGACATGTTTCTTTAGGCGAGACATCATGTTGCGTGCAACTCTTGTCTATCAATTGATCACCAATAACCTGTACCCAGTTATGATGTCATTTCAATGAATAGAGTCATGATGATGATGGTGGTGCTGGTTTAAAGCCGATATCCCGCCAATAACAGGCAAATTTTACAACAGATGTACGCCATTTCATAGCCTGCTAACGATATGATACATGTTACATAGGTTGCGAATCCAGACTCTTTAATTACAATATAGACGCCTTAACCATCACAATATAGACGTGAAAACCATCACCCTTTTGTTATCATTGCCAAAGCGTCATATTATGAGTTACCAACTCGTAATTCATTTTACGCATATTCAATTACGTGATTGTAAGTACTGTGAATAAAAGCTAGACTTTTAATCAGCACATAGGCGTTATTTTATGACATCAACACATGGCTAGAGTTTGGAAGAACGGTTTTATAGTGAAATTCACAGGTTGCTGTATCGGTTGGGAACTAAAACAAAAATTTAAAAAAAATAAAAAATGAACATGTTATTTGTTAAAAACAAACTTCTTTTAAATTTTCCTGAAAAAAATGTCCCAGAGTGCTATAGTTAGATACAAGGTGAGAATCTCTCTGGTCAACAGTTTTACCTAACTGTTTTCATCAATTATTTTGCTGGTCAAATTCCGAGAATTATCCACAATTCTGGGCTGGTTGGAACCGCATAAAGCAACCTGTGGTGAAGTTTGGTGGTTTATTAGCTCTACCATGGTGCGGTGTCCATCGTCCGTCCGTAAACATTTTCTTGTAGTGACTACTCCTCTGAAACTACTGGGTGCATTTTCATGAAACTTTACAGAAATGTTGCACATGATGTCTAGTTGATCTTAGGAAAAATTCACGTTGATGTGAAATCCAGGTTGGCCACCAAAGCTAAAAATAGATTTTTAAAAAACAAGTTTCTTGAAACTATAAGTGATATTGATATGGGACTTTTTCTAAAATGATCGGCATGACATGGTCATTACCGAAAACTGTTTTGATTCGACGTTAAACATGGCTGCCATCTTTGTTTACATAGAGTTATATAGTAAAAAGTTGTAGTGACTACTCCTGAAACTACTTGACGGCTTTTCAGGAAGCTTGACAGGAATGTTGCTTTTTACGACTAGTTGATCCTAGCAAAACTTCATAGGAATGCTGATCTAGCTATAAAAAACTATCAGTAGAGCTTCAAGGTCATTGACCTCTTGTTTTCTTTAAGGTGAGGATGTCGTGTAATTCATATTGTATTTTACAATGTATTGTTGAGGAGGAGGATGATTATTGATTTGCAAATGTTGGTCGGTCCGTCCCGAAATTTTGTCTTTGCGACAACTCAAGAACAGCTTGCACTACAAACTCGAAACTTGGCAGGAATGTTTGTGTCATGGTCTAGTTGTGCACCTCCCTTTTTGGGTAGATTCATATAAGAAATGGGGTTGCTATGGTAACAAAACTTTTGAACAAGAAACATGGAAATTCCACGAAAACCTGGTTTTCTGAGCGGAAACCGTTTTTCCATTTTTAGTAACAGTGACCTTGAACTTTACCTCAGTGACCCCAAATGAAATCCTACCCTTCCTTTATATATAAGGTATATATATAGCTATTTTCATTCCAATATTTCTTTCCCAACTAGAGTTATTGAGCAGAAACCGTTCTTCTATTTTTAGTAACAGTGACCTTGATGTTGACCCCCAGCGACCCCAAATGCAGTCCCAAACTTCCTTTTGATGTAAGCTACCTACACAGCAAATTTAATTTCATTCTTATATCTCATTTCTTAAGTTACTGAGCGGAAACCGTTTTTAGCTCTACTGGCCAAGGGACAGCAGAGATTATGGGATGGCGAGTTGTCCATCGTCCGTCCGTCCGTCCGTCGTTAACTTTTGTCTCGTTAATAAGATAGGGCCTTCATTTTTCATCCGATCTTTACCAAACTTTAACAGGTTGTTAATATCAATGAAAACTCGGACAAGTTCGAAAACCAGATCGGACCAGTAACAGTGGAGTTATGGCCCTTGATTTAGTTAAAAATGCTATATTTTGCCTCGTTAAAACGGTAGGGCCTTCATTTTTCATCCTATCTTAACCAAACTTTACCACATTGTTAATATCAATGAAAGCTCGGATAAGTTCGAAAACCAGTCAGATCGGACCAGAAACAGCGGAGTTATGGTCCTTGATTTAGTTTAAAATGCTATATTGCTATATTTTTCCTCGTTAAGATGATAGGGCCTTCATTTTTTATCCTATCTTTACCAAACTTTACCACATTGTTAATATCAATGAAAGCTCGGACAAGTTCGAAAACAAGCCATATCGGACTAATAACAACGGAGTTATGGCCCTTGATAAAGTGAAAAATGCTATATTTTGCCTCGTTAAGACGATAGGGGCTTCGTTGTTCATCCGATCTTTAAAAAAACTTTATCAGATTGCTAATGTCATTGAAAGCTCGAACAAGTTCGAAAACCAGCAATATTGGACCAGTAACAGCGGAGTTGAGGCCCTTGATTAGTTAAAAATGCTATATTTTGCCTCGTTAAGACGATAGGGGCTTCATTGTTCATCCGATCTTTACCAAAATGTATCAGATTGTTAATATCAATGAAAGCTTTTACAAGTTCAAAAAACCTTCATATTGTACCAGTAACAGCGGAGTTATGGCCCTTGATTTAGTTCAAAATGCTATATTTTGCCGCGTTAAGACGATAGGGCCTTCATTTTTCATCCTATCTTTACCACATTGTCAAGCCGCTTGGGATTTGTCAGTTAACAATAAACGCCATTCAATTAAACCGTTACTTGGAGAAAACCGTTACTTGGAGAATGGCGTTCTTCTAGTAGACCCATTCGTCGAGAAGAAGTTCTCCTAGCCCGGTGCAGGATAGGGCATACACGGTTAACTCATTCATATTTATTCCAAGCTGAGCAATTACCAGAATGTATACACTGCTTTGCACCGTTAACGGTCAAACACATCTTGCTGGAATGTGTAGACATTGATCCTATGCGTCAAAGGTACTACAAGGTTAATACTATGACAGAGTTATTTGATACTATAGATTTTAGTCTTGTTTTAGATTTCCTAAAAGAAATCAGACTATAAATCATTGTAATTTGTTCTTATATATATTTACTTGTTTATATACCCGTTGACGGGCATTTGTTGATTTACATATATAGTTTATATTACTACCATATCATCCCTTATTTTTTAATAGTTTTATCTTTATATATTTACATTTATATTTAATTACTACTTAATTTCTTCATCTTTCATCGTTTTTTGCGCCCAATATGACATATTTATCTGTCGACGTGCCGTAAAACACCATTCATTATTATTTTTTATTTTCAGGAAGATGAAGAACTAAAATGTTTTTCCTGCTTTTTATGTCTTTGTATTTTACGTGTCATCAGGTTTGGTATAGTCATATTTATGGTTATTATGGTTTAGCCACAGGAACTGGTCACTTTTAATTTTTGCTCTCTATTATTATAATTATATATAATAGAGGGCAAAAATTAAAAGTGACCAGTTCCTGTGGGTTTAGCGGAGTCCTTTAATTTCATTGCTAATTAAATATTGCTTTGATGTTCTATATACAGCCAAGAAAGAGATTATTTATAGATATTTATAGATATATATTATATATAGATATAGATCTTATATAGATCTTACTCAAGTTGTCAGAGAAATTAATGTTTTACTTATTTTTAGCTCTACTGATCAGAGATCAGCAGAGCTTATGCCGTGGTGCGTCGTCCGTCTGTCTGTCTGTCCGTCTGTCTGTCCGTAAACTTTTGTTGTAGCGACAACTCCTCTGAAACTACTAAATGGATTTTCATGAAACTTTACAGAAATGTTTCCCATGAAGTCTAGTTGATCCTAGCAAAAATTCATGTTGATGTGAAATCCAAGATGGCCGCCAAATCTAAAAATAGGTTTTTAAAAAACAAGTTTGTAGCGACTACTTCTTGAAAACTATAAGTGATATTGATATGGGACTTTTTCTAAAATGATCAGCATGACATGATGTTGGTCCTTGTCAAAAATCATTTTGATTCGACGTTAAACATGGCTGCCAGCGGCCATCTTTGTTTACATAGAATTATATAATGAAAACTTGTAGCGACTACTCCTCTGAAACTACTTGACGGATTTTCATGAAACTTCACAGGAATATTGCTTTTGATGTCTAATTGATCCTAGCAAAATTTTAGGTCGGCCGGAAATTCAAGATGGCCGCCACGACTAAAAATAAATTTTCGAAATACAAGTTTGTAGCGACTTCTTCTTGAAAACTATAAGTGATATTGATATGGGACCTTTTCTAAAATGATCAGCATGACATGATGTTGGTCCTTGTCAAAAATTGTTTTGATTCAACGTTAAACATTGCTGCCAGCGGCCATCTTTGTTTACATAGAGTTATATAGTAAAAACTTGTAGCGACTACTCCTTTGAAACTACTTGGCGGATTTTCATGACAGGAATGTTGCTCTTAATGTCTAATTGATCCTAGCAAAATTTCAGATCGGCCAGAAATTCAAGATGGCCACCACAGCTAAAAATAGGTTTTTAAAAAAGAAGTTTGTAGCGACTACATCTTGAAAACTATAAGTGATATGGATATGGGACTTTTTGTAAAATGATCAGCATGACATAATGGTTATCAGAGTCAAACATTATTTTGATTCGACGTTAAACATGGCTGCCAGTGGCCATCTTTGTTTACATAGAGTTATATAATGAAAACTTGTAGCGACTACTCCTCTGAAACTACTTGACATATTTTCATGAAACTTCACAGGAATGTTGCTCTTGATGTCTTATTGATCCTAGCAAAATTTCAGGTTGGCCGGAAATTCAAGATGGCCGCCACGCTTAAAAATAATTTTTCAAAAAACAAGTCTGTAGCGACAACTTCCTGAAATCAAAATCAATCAGTAGAGCTTAATGGTCATTGACCGCTTGTTAAGATTTTAGAATCTTTGTTTAGTCTATAATATGTATGTGTCACTAATGCACTACCATGATATAGTATCACCAGACCAAATGCCAGCTGGGCTTATGTAATATTTGTGTTAGGTTAGGGCATTCACACTTGGGCCTCCATTAGTAAAAACATCTTAAAAACTGCTTGGAAAGTTTTGACAATTCTTTTTAGCTTATCTGAGCTGAAGGCTCAAAGTGTGCGATTGTGACTGCTTTTTGTCTGTCGTTGTCATCATCTGTTAACTTTTCATAAACTGCTTGACAGATCTGTTGTGTTTCGTGTTAGGATGCTATCAAAGAGGAACACACGTCTAACTCTGCTGGTTATTTTAATAAGACTAAACAATATACACAGTATATACAGGCATGCATATCTACCATCATATATCAAGTTACAACAGTGAGAGCAATGCTCTGCAGTCCTCTACGAGTACATATAGATAGATACACAATATCATAACATCTCTCTTCTTAAATGCAGCGCTATGTCCAATTGTTTATTGGTGTGAATGTCCTCTGGTACGATCACAGCTGATGTTGGTAAAATTCCTCATGAATCACCCTTGACAATTAACTGTTAGTCCAAGATAAGTGTTGATAGCTCTAATTGTTAATGTAAACACCAGGCGGTATGAGCGTCCAATTTCATGGTTAATGTCACAATAATTTCCTACTAATTGTCTATTGTTTATCAACATATAATTGCTAGACAATGGTTTCAGATAAATTCATAAGATAATCTGGCATTTCACATGAACTCTATATTGTAAATGTATTCTTACATAGATTCTATGACCTTAGGTTTAACTATACGCTCATAGCGTGTTTTGTAGACATTTTGTGCCTGTTGTACATCAACTGACTCAGGCTGTTTCGCTGGGGAGGTTATTGATACACTGGCTTGAGGTTCTGGAATAGGATCTGGGAGGGTTTCTGCAATTTCATTGTAATTCAATGGCTGGTCTATACTTAGTAAATCAGGGTCTGGAAATGATGGATGTTTTTCATTTGTTTTCATCAGGTGAATACGATTTCTGCGATAATTTGCGCCATCATTTGTTTCTACAGAATATGATCTCTCATTGTGTTTTTCAGTGACAATTGCAGGTTTCCATAACTTATTTTGAATAAGTCTGACTGACTCGCCTATTTCAAGAGGTGTTAGGGGTTTTGAGTTACTATCATAATAGCTTTTCCCTTTTCTTTGTTGAGAAAGCATAGTTTCCTTAACTTTCTTGTGATCGGGTGTTTCAGGGATCAGATGTTGATGCATTGTGGGAATGACAGAACGCAATTGTTTACCCATGAGTAATTGCGCTGGTGAATAACCACAAACTAAAGGAGTTGCACGATACTCAAGCATACCAATAAGTGGATCCTTTCTATCGGCTTTTGACTTAGACAAAATTCGTTTGACCGTCTGTACAGTTTTCTCTGCAAGGCCATTACTTTGACTGTGATATGGACTTGAATTAACGTGCGTGAAATCCCAATCTTTAGCAAATGTGTCAAACTCGTGCGATGAATAACATGGGCCTCCATCACTGACTACAGTGTATGGAATTCCAAATCTTGCAAATATGCCTTTCATTCTGTCAATAACAGTGCGACTTTTTGCATTGGGAAGCTGTTTAAGCTCAAAATAGCGACTGTACTAGTCAACGACTATAAGATAATCGTTACCGTCCAAGGTAAACAAATCTGTTGCTACTGTTTGCCATGGATATGAAGGTATATCGTGTGGCATTAGTGGCTCTTTGGTATTTGCATTTCTACGTTCAAGGCAGATTGAACATTTTGAAATCATTTCTTTGATTTCTGACGTAACTCTTGGCCAAAATAGCAAACTACGTGCTCTCTGTAGACTTTTGTCAATACCCATATGTCCTGAATGTATAGTTTCGAGCATTTGAGACCTGAGTGCTCGAGGAATTACAATTCGGTCACCTTTCATAATCAGTCCGTCTATACAAGTCATTTCGTCCCTGTAATTGCAGTACTCTGTAATTTGAGAGGGACACTGTTTTCTTGTGTTGGTCCAACCTTGTAGAATGACATGTTTGAGTAAGCGCAGTTGCGGATCTAGCTCCGTCTGAGTTTTGATTTGGTCTAGTTTACGGTCAGTTATGGGAAGATTAGAGAGTACAGTATGAACTTGTACCTCCATGCCATCAGATAGGCCAGGGTATGTGTCGGGGAGAAATTTCCTAGACAGCGTGTCAGCTACGGGTATGTTCTTACCACTAACGTGTGTAACATTAATATTATAGCGCTGTAACTGTAACATCATACGCTGTAACCTTGCGGGAGCTTGATAAAGAGGCTTCTTCATGATATACTCTATTGGCAAATGGTCACTTTCTACTGTCACGTCTCTACCATAGACAAATTGGTGAAATCGCTTGCATCCGAAGAGAATAGCAAACATTTCTTTTTCAATTTGTGCGTAGTTTACTTCTGTGGGAGTAAGCGACTTAGAAGCAAAAGCAATAGGTTTTCCTCTTTGTAATAGTGTCGCTCCAAGCCCGAACTTGGAACTGTCAACCTGAAGTGTCAGCGGTATTTTGGGGTCATAATACGCTAATACAGGTGCGTCCGTGATAATTTGTTTGACTTTCAAAAACGCGGCGTCCTGCTGCGAGTCCCATACAAATTCTACATTCTTGGATAACAGTTGCCTAAGAGGGCTTGTGGCTGTTGATAGGTTTGGTGCAAATTTTGATAAGAAATTGACCATACCAAGAATGGTTTCTAATTCTGAACGGTTTTTGGGAGGATCCATGTCATTAATGGCAGACACTTTTGATGGATCTGGTTTAAGACCCTCTGCAGTCAAAATGTGCCCGAAGTATGGTACCTCTGTAGCACCTACTTCAAGTTTTTCCTCGTTAAACCTGATGCCCATTTCTCGAGCTCGTTTCATTACATTACGTAAGTTCGTGTCATGCTCCTTCTGTGTTTGACCAGTTACTAGGATGTCGTCAACTATTGAGACGATCCCATCTAACCCCTCAAAACATTCGTCAATTTTCCTTTGGAACTCATCTTGACTTGACTTGAGTCCAAATGGAAGTCTTAAATACCTATACCGTCCAAACGGGGTATTAAAGGTAGTAAGGAACGATGACTTGTGTGAAAGTTTTATATTCCAGTAGCCAGACCTAGCGTCAAGCTTCGAAAAATATCTTGCACCAGACAGCTTGGGCAATATATCCTCTAGTGTTCTTAAAGGATAGTGTGGTCTAGATATAGCCTTGTTCAGATCCTTGGGATCGAGGCATATACGGAGTTTGTCAGACTGCGGCTTCTCCACGATTACCATGGAATTAACCCAATCGGTAGGCGTCGTGACCTTGGCAATGACACCATCCGATTCCATACAATCTAATTGTTGCTTAACTTTGTCATGTAGGGAAACGGGTACACGTCTGGGTGGATGTACAACAGGGGTAGCCTGTTTGTCAATGTGAATGTTGCATTCACCAGGGAATAGACCTATGCCTTGAAACACATCAGCATATTCCTTAAGTACAGTTGTCTTAGTCATAGGAATGCTGTCAGTATTTTGTGACTTTATTGGGTCTACTGAGTACACTAACTTTATGAGGCCTAACTCCTCACATGATTTGAGTCCTATTATTGCAGGAGAGCGCGTCTTGACAATGTAAAAGTCTAAGGTTTGCTCGCATTTACCATATTTACATGGGAGAGTACAGTAACCTACAGTGTTGAGGGTACCGCCATTATAATCAGAGAGTGTGCGGGGTGGTTTGTGGAGAGGGTGGTACAACCTAAGTTTGTCATACATATGCTTGGAATAATGTTAACTTGGCTGCCAGTGTCAAGCTTAAATTCTATTGGAAAGAAGCAGGACCTACCTTGACATTTGCGAAAGCCTGGCCATCTCTAACCTTTGATTTATGTACAGAATCAACAAAATAACTATCTTGTAATTTAACACATTGCACATTAGAACTTAAATCATGCACTGTTTTTGATCTGCACACCTTGGCGAAGTGATTAAGCTTTTTGCATTTGTCACATGTCTTTCCGTTTGCGGGGCATACATCACGTTTTGAATGTGAATATCCACAGTTCCCACATGCTGATGATGAGCATGACTCCCTCATTAATGGATTCCTTGCCTGTTTGTTGATAGACTTTTGTTGAGTGGTCCCAGTACCATAGCGTTGTTGTTGTTGTTGTTGTTGTTGCTGCTGCTGCTGCTTCGGTTTATGTCGAACTGCATGAACATTTGGGGCTGCCATTTTGCTCATGGTCTTCAGTGCTCTTGTGCATATTCAAAACTTTGAGATATTTGCAACGCTTTTTCTAGTGTCAAGTCAGCTCCAACGTTGATGAGCTTTTCTCGTATTTTGTAGGACGAAACACCAATACTATCCTGTCGCGTATCATCTCATCTTGGTCCTTGAAACTGCAGTCCTTAGCTAACAACTTTAGCTTGGTGACATATTGTTCAATGGATTCGTTTCCTTGGAGTTCGTTGTTGAACTTAAACCTAGCGAATACTGGATTAAGTTTTGGCTGGACATATGTTTTGTAACGTTCGTAATGCACAGTAAGAGACTTTTTGTCGTCTTCTGATAATACCCACGTATTGTATATGTCACGCCCTTTTTCGCCAACCCACAAGAGCAAGTATGAAATTCTGGTGGCTTCATCTTTCCCTTTGAGTGGACCGTTGAAAATTAACTCCACGTGCTGCTGAAACTT
>JAWPHD010021426.1:0-28276 GCA_037043455.1 Cyrtodaria siliqua | reverse complement strand
CATGCCATGGTATTGTCGTCCTCAGTTCTCCTTTAACTTTTTGATGTCAGCACTCTAGCACCTTCATTTTTAGCTCTACTGGCCGTAGGCCAGCCGAGCTTATGGGATGCCGAGTTGTCCGTCGTCCGTCCGTTGTCCGTCGTTAACTTTTGTCTCGTTAAGACGATAGAGCCTTCATTTTTCATCTGATCTTTACCAAATTTTACCAAATTATTAATGTCAATAAAAGCTCAAATAAGTTTGAAAAGCAGCCAGATCGGACCAGTAACAGCGGAATTATGGCCCTTGATTTAGTTAGAAATTCTATATTTTGCCTCGTTAAGACGATAGGGCCTTCATTTTTCATCCGATCTTTACCAAAATTTCCCAGATTGTTAATGTCAGTAAAAGCTTAGACAAGTTTGAAAACCAGCCAAATCGGACCAGCAACAGTGCAGTTATGGCCCTTGATTTAGTTAAAAATGCTACATTTTGCCTCGTTAAGACGATAGGTCCTTCATTTTTCATCTGATCTTTACCAAACACTACCAGATTGTTAATGTCAATAAAAGCTCAAATAAGTATAAAGCAGCCAGATCGGACCAGTAACAACGGAGTTATGGTCCTTGATTTCATTAAAAATGCTATATTTTTCCTTGTTAAGGCGATAGGGCCTTCAATTTCCATCTGATCTTTACCAAACTTTACCAGATTGTTAATGTCAGTAAAAGCTTAGACAAGTTTGAAAACCAGCCAGATCGGACCAGCAACAGGGGAGTTATGGCCCTTGATTTAGTTAAAAATGCTACATTTTGCCTCGTTACGACGATAGGTCCTTCATTTTTCATCCGATCTTTACCAAACTTTACCAAACTTTACCAGATTGTTAATGTCAATAAAAGCGCAAATAAGTTTGAAAAGCAGCCAGATCGGACCAGTAACAACGGAGTTATGGTCCTTGATTTCATTAAAAATGCTATAGTTTGCCTTGTTAAGGCGATAGGGCCTTCATTTTTCATCTGATCTTTACCAAACTTTACCAGATTTTTTTTTTTTTTTTAAATTAATATTTTTTGATTTTATTCTTTTTTTTTTTTTTTTGATTTTTATTATCTCTACTGGCCAAGTTCGAAAACCAGCCAGATCGGACCAGTAATTGCGGAGTTACGACTCTTGATTTAGTTAAAAATGCTATATTTTGCCTCTTTAAGACTATAGTCACTCACTTCATTGATGTTATAAGATCCATATTAGCCAGTAGAGCGTCCACAGGCCCTCTTGGGCCTCTTGTTAATTCATCTTTACGAAACTTTACCAGATTATTAATATCAATTAATGCTCGGATGAGTTTAATAACCAGCTAAATCGGACCAGTCACCCCGGAGTTATTGCCCTTGAATTATCGAAATTTGCTATAGTTTGTCTTTTCAACACTCTTGCTATAGTTTGTCTTTTCAACACTCTAGCGCCTCCATTATTAATCCGATCTTTACCAAACTTTACCAGATTGACAATATTAATAAAAGCTCAAAAGAGTTTGAAAACTATATCGGACTAGTAACGCTGGAGTTATTGCCCTTGAATTAACGAAAATTGCTATATATGTTTTTAGCAACACTCTAGCTCCTCGACTTTTCATCCGATCTTTACCAATCTTTACCAGATTATTATTATCAATGAAAGCTCTGAAGAGGTTTAAAATCAGCCAGATCGGACCAGAAACACCCGAGTTATTGCCCTTAAATTAACGAAAATTGCTATATTTTGTCTTGTCAATGCTCTAGTGACTCCATTTTTCATCCGATCTTAACAATATTTTTATTATCACAGTAGTGTTGTTTGTGCGGTGTGGCGGCCGTAAAAAGTCTCCGTGTACATCCAATCAATATTGTTATTTTTACATCCCACAGGGATTGTATGACTTTCATAGATCCAGTTTCACTCTTAAACACATATGTTACTTATATATATATACTTATATGTTACTTAGACCATGTTGAATGTTTTGTGTTCACCGACATTTTGGCCCATTTTGATAGGATTTTCATTAACTTTTCCTTGTGATCTTGAATTAGACAATTGTGTTGAGTTTTGGACCCCTATTAACCGTCCGTCTATTATTAATAATGGATCTTTGATAAGTAATAACGTAGTATCTGTAATAATTACTAATTGGCCCTTATTTCGCTTTTCACAGAATGGTATTATATTTAAATTTACATGAGTCTTTTGAAGAAAACACTTAAAATAAATCTTTCTTCTCTTCTGTTACACTCTGCGTCATCTATACACATTCCACATTTCTTAGATCTAAGCCATTTGTACGTCTTACACCTTTAAATCTTTATTCGACCTCATTCCTTGTTCTTTTCAATAATTTTATCAGGTTTTTTAATAATGGCTCAAAAGTTTCTTTAACACCTCTTGGATCACCTGTTTTGAGAAAAGATCACGCAATGTCTCCATCCAGACATCGTTTAATTCAATTTAGACGCAGAGTGTTTCCTATAAGTAAGTGCAATGCTAAGAGGTGCATTTGTTGCAATTATTTATCTTGCAAGTCCACCATTAAATCAACTGTTAATGGTAGAACATTTAATATATGTCTAGCTTCAAATGTTGATTGACGTACTTTTCACGTCAGTTATGTTTTGCCTTGAAATGCACCACGTTGTGATATTCAATATGTTGGACAAACAGGTCGTTCCTTAAAAGTTCGATTCCGTTAGCATAAATATAATGCAACAAGTTAAAGAATTACCTTTACCAACACATCGTCAGTCAGGTCATAGTTTTAGTAACGTCACTTTTCAACCTGTTGTATATATAATCTATGATAATGATGCAACCAAAAAAATTAAAATAAAAGCTAGACATATAGCAGAACTAAAGCGGATGAAAAACTTGCAGACACCATTTCCACTGGGCCTTAATGATACTATTTATCTACAAGGAAATATTTCAAAAGAGCCTTATATTGACATTTTTGCTATATTTTCCATTCGAAAGCGTAAATCTAGGTATCATTGTTGTAGACGTAATGGTAACATCAAACGGAAATCACGTATTACTATGTCAGTCGCTGATTTACATACTAATTGTAAACAGTCTGGAAAGCACTCGATGCTTTCTTGTCTCACCTCTCTATCCATTTCTTGAAAATGGTGAAATAATTAGCAAAATCTATGACAAGAGAGATGATTTTAATTTTGACATTGTTAATTATCCCCACTTGGATGGGTATGTTCCCCGAGGAACTTCTTATGGGGTATATGTGTCTCAACTTATTCGTTTCTCAAGAGCTTGTACTCGAGTTGAGGACTTTAATATTCGTAATCTTTGTATAACTTAAAAGCTGCGCAATCAGGGTTACCGTTACCATAAACTTTGCAAAATTGTATTATCGTAACCCTAAACTTCTTTCCAAATATAAAAGTAATTTAAGGACTCTTCTGCGACAAGGACTATCACAACCTGACTTCTATGGTGATGTGATTTATGAACTTCGTAAGATTCTCGGTCATGATCACTTTCATACTATCTTTGTTAAACTTGTTAAAAAGTTTATCAAAAGAGGTTATGACCCTATCATTTTGCAACGTACTGCGGTGGACCCTTTTACAGTTCGCCACTATGCTTTCCTCTTTAAGTGTACGATGACCGGACAGGCTGTGGACCCTATGATGACGCCTACCTAAAGCCCAAAAGGACTGTGACGTTTGATTGTCTTGTCGTGCCCTCAATGGTTTATTCTCTTGTTGCTCTGGCTTCTGCCAAGTCAATGAGTACCTACTTTGTGGCTTTTAAGGCTATTTTATGTTTTTATATTTATATATACACGCACATCTTTGTGTTTTACTTATATTAATGCTTATATTAATGCTGCCTTGCTGGTTAGGGAATAGTTCCTGGCGGGGATTTCTTTATTTACAATGTCCCGTTTTATTGGGATGACAGTAGGGTAAGTATGAGATTTGGTGCACCCTAGAACCTGGTTTAAACCCTACGCGGACTTTTTGCCACTGACCGTTCCAAGGCGGTAGTCCTATTATCAAACCCTTTTTGTGTTTGTGACGTCAGGTGCCTTTTTCCTTTATTACTATTGCTATTCATGTTTGTCTTTTTGTGTGTTTTTTGGTTTACTGTGTTCTGTGAAAGCTGCATCTCCTGTTCGACTTTTATATTTATTATTACCAGATTATTATTAAAAATGAAAGCTGGAACGAGTTCAAACACCAGCCAAGTCGGACCAGTAAAACCGGAGTTATTGTTCTTGAATTAACGAAAATTGCAATATTTTGTCTTTTCTCTAGCGCCTCCATTTTGCATCCTACGTTTACCAAACGTTGCCAGATTGTTGATATTGATGAAAGCTCAGTCAATTTCTAAAACCAGCCAGATCGGATTAGTAACATCGAAGTTGTTATGGCCCTTGAATTATTGAAAAAGGTATTAACTGTTTGATGTCAACACTCTAGCACATTCAATTGTCATACTATCGTTACCAAACTTTACCAGATTGTTAATATCAATGAAACTCAAACCAGTTCGAAAATCAGCCTGATTAGATCATTTACACCGGAATTATGGTCCTTGATTTTCTGAAATATGCTATATTTTGGTCTCATTAAGACAAAAGGGCCTTAATTTGGCCGGATCTCAGTGACACTTTGCAGGGATGATCAGTACCATTCCTAGTTGTAAATATCGTCACCGTGTTCCTGTTGAACGTTTTGGCGGAGTTATGGCCCTTTAAAGGTTTTAATACACACACTTTGTACTGACTAGTTCTCCTGAACCCTGGCCGGATTTAAACGAAACTCTTTAGGGATGATCAGTTCCAGGTCTATGTGTGCAAATCGTTGCCGCGTTCCGGTTCACAGGTTTTTGGCGGAGTTATGGCCCTTTAAATGTTTTTGATACACACATTTTTCCGGGCTAGTTCTCCTGAACCCCTGGCTGGAATTCAACGAAACTTGAGAAGGATGATCAGTATCAAGCCTAGTTGTGCTATCATTGCCATATTTTGGCTGAATGATTTTTGGCAGAGTTATGGCCCTTTAAAGGTTTTAATACACTAGCTTTGTACGGATTATTTCTCCTGAACCTCTGACTGGATTTCAACGAAACTTGGCAGGGATGATCTGTACTAAGCCTAGTTGCGTATATCATCGCCATGTTCCTGCTGAATGATTTTGAAAAAGTTATGGCCGTTTATACATACATTTGATCTTTAGCAAGTAGGGCGTCCGCAGGCCCTCTTGGGCCTCTTGTTTTATTTTAGTCGGACCAATAGATTCCCACGAAAAGTCTGAGGTACCACTTTTATTTTTTATATAGGCACATTTCAAACATATATCATAAGACATATGAGGCACCCTGCAGCTACAGCATCATACAACTGGCATGCAGATCATGTGATGACCTGCTCTTTTTTCCATAATCTGAACCAAACCGAAATTAACTGCCATGTGCTTATGAATTTGGGATCAACATAGCCCACGTTTACACCAAACCATTCTTCAAAGAAAGTTGTCCAAAATCTGCATATTAGCTTTGATTCGATAGACGTGGATACATGTTTCAGAAATACAGATAAACATTCAACACAAACCATACCATGCCTATTATTTTACTACTCACAACAAGTAACTCAATATTCTTCTTAGAATTACTTTCATGTACTACAGACAAAGTGGGTAAAACGTTCGAAAAGGCAATGAAGCTTTCACAGAACACAGTCAATCAAAAAGCACATATTAAAACAAACAGTAATATCAAAGTTAATAAGCAAGGCATGTGACATCACAAACACAAACGGGTTGACAATAGCGTTACCAAATTAACCTCGTGGTTGCCGGTCTAGCTCCAGACGCTATTGCAATGTTTTGTCATATTCTCATATAACATATTCTGGTGCACCAACGTTTAAGGCTTTTTGGCGGGTATATTGTGTTTAAAGCTACAGAGTCCCTATTTTAACTGGTAATAACTCATGAATATGAAAGAGTCACGTGTGAAATAGTTGAAATCGACGAACACCCCAAAAGTCGGTATATAGCAGAAATCGATACGTAAAATTTCACATGTTTATTTAGCTTCCGTACAGGTAACATCGATAAATATACGGCTTCAGAATATGTGATAAAACAAATAGTTGCCCGGGACGGGATTTGAACCACAGCCTTTAAGTTTTGAAGGATGTACGCTGAACCACTATACCACGGCTATTCATTGGTATGTCGTAGAAATTTTAACACTAAATAGGCATTACGTAATAACTAGCGCGCACACACAAACTCATCAAGCGCAAAATAACAAGTACAAGTCGAGATGTGGTTGTTTTGAGGCGAAGTATTAGTTTCATATGGATAACATATAGTATTACACCAGGCAGTGTTAATTTACGCGTGGGACAAGATGGACTATATATTTATTGATCCATCTTGAGTTGCTTTCAAATATGTTAAGTTATTTTGCCTCATAATAAATGGTAGTTAGTATACTATTTTCTCAAGTAGCGCTATAGTTCAGTGGATAGAGCCACAACTCAGAACGTCGTGTGTTCGAGCCCCGAAAGAGGCTAACATTTTTTCTTTAAAATATACTGTTACCTGTGTATAGGTACGATGTGCACTGGTCGATAATGCTTTTCTGCCCTATATTTGCTCTCTTAAAGGTGAATGGCCACCCTTTTTGTAGTATTAACAATTAACAAATATAACTGTTAAACATCATTTGAACATTTCTTGATAGTCCCGGGGAAAAACATATATTTAAAACCGCTACAAAGTTGTATGTAACAATAAGTATTATTTGCATGACGTATATACTACTTTTACCACTGCGTGACTCCACGGGGAAATGAAGTTAATCTGAATTGTATAGCTGCACATCTATTGCCAGATAATTGATAAATACATTTACCTGTGGATTAATTTACCTGTTCAAAGTTTTCTACGTCATCAAATAAAATCTTATTCTCGCTTTTCACAGATATTGCAATGTGTGAATAGTAAATATATATTGTTGTGTATGATTTCGATTTAAATAAACATAAACATGTTCATGAAACAAAACATCGCCGGAGAACTTTAAATACCTGATTTCGACATGAGCTGTTGAAAATGAAGTTACAAATAAGGACACGCCTACAAAGAAGAAATCGATTGATATAGAGACTGTACAGCTTTAACAAGACGTGAAAGCTGAGTGGTGTACATTTTGATAAGTTGTGTGCTTTGGTTTCAAGCAACTGTTCTTGTTATAATATGCGATTTAAACATGACAGCTAGATGATATGCATAATGCTAAGCTGTGTGATTTGATAACACAGTTGGTGACGTTGTAGTATTCCGCGTGCAATTTACTTTATTTTAAGGAGACAGAGTGCTGGATGCTGATCAAACCGAGACTGTAATTGTTTTTGTATATTTATCATGTTCTGCAATTTTCAAATTTCTCCTTTCATAATCTTATTTTGATTAGCTGCTTTGATTATACACAACTGGTGATGGTATAATGGGCTGGGTGCACTTAATTACATTTACGCTGAGTGTTATATGTGTTTTGGGAAGCGGTGTGTCTCAATTATAAACAATAGGTATAACATGCTGAATGTCAACTACATATACCTTTATATTTTATAAAATTTGATTCAAAAAGTACACCACAAACATGGAAGGAGGATTGACAATATGGGTACCGCCTTGGAAAGGTCAGTGGCAAAGGTGACCACCGGGGAGTTTAAACCGGTTCAAGTGCGCACCAAACCTCACTCTTACCCTGTCATCATCCCTTAACAACAGGATATTGTAAATAAAAATAATCACTGTCAAGTTAACCCTTACATTTGAGAAAGCTTAGGTGATATAAGAAAAAACACAGAAATGTTCATGTATGTAATATATCAAAAATAAGTTAAACCTAAGAAGCTTATCTCATGTGGACTCGATGACTTGTCTGAAGTCAGAGCATCAAGGGGAAACCGTTAAGAGCAAGACAAAACGGAATGAATGACATCCATCAAACGGTTCCCGCCTTAAAGGATTTAGGAACACGTTGTCATAGAGTCCACCGCTCGTCCGGTCGTTGCACAATCAAAGAGGAAAGCATAACTGTAACCTGTAGAAGGGTCTACAACTAAGCATGTAGTGGTGCGCCGCAGAATACTTCGGTCGTAACCTCTGTTTATAAATTTTCTAATAATTTTAATAAATAACTCACAACCGATAATCTTCCTAAGTTTGTAAATCTTGACGAACGTTCGTTGCATTGTTTTTCCCCCGTCTATTTGGGTACATTATAATCGACTCCTAAAGCTGCGTGCGTAAACGACGTAAATAATTGTAACATAGTTCTCTATAATACATATTATCCATTTTCTCGATTTGTTTCAGTAATATACGTTGTATTCCATGTTTGCCAACGATTCCTAATGATCTGCAGAATGGGCATAGAACCTTCTCATCTGCAGAACAGCAGAGCTGATCTGCAAAACTGCAGTTGTTGCAAATTATGTTGTAAACACTCCATCTTTCACTGGAGCCAGGATCATTGTTTTCTACCACCACTCAAGTAGCACATGAAACAATACAGCGATGACGATTAACAATTTTAATTAACATGGCAATGACACAATAAACACGACTTCGGGGAATTTTATACCGTTTATAAATGTAACATTATCAACACATGTTTACTGACATAAAGTTGCGGTGGCCGATTGGTTAGCATCTTTGCAACTCTTTCCATTCACTTTTTGGCATTCTCCAGGAGTATTTTGAGATGCATGATGCGCCGTGTAAAAACTTACTCAAATAAGGTATTTAACATTTGTTTTATAAAATTGTAATATCATTTAATTTCCATGAGTGTTTTAGGATTGCTATCTCTCGTGAAGATATGTCCGAATTAATAAACTCATTATACGAGTATCACACTTTGTTTATGCTGATATTTTCCCTCGGGATTCCGAGTTATCAATTAAATTATCAAGAAAAACAAGCGACACAGATGAAATATGAAAAAGACTGTTCTCATGAACGTATAACACGTTCGTAGTATTATTAAAAATACTAAATACTGTCTATATATGACACTAAAGTATTGTTGAAATAACAACAATGCTGATGATCAGAAACGTTACAAAGAATGATGATCTAACGCAATGTATTTGATGCGCGTGAGTTCACGAACATGATGCGCGACTCCAATGATCGGTGATTGTCATCAAAAGCCCTCTGCTCAACCGGGGCTAGGGGGCGTGAACGGTAGCAAGCATATTTCACTACCGTTCATGAACAGTCTCAATCAAACCGAGACTGCAATATTTCGTATTTATCGTGTTCGGCCGTTTCCAAAGGTCACTATCATACTCTTTTCTATGAGGGTTGATGACGCGTTGAACAGCCTCCAATGAGGTTGTGTGTTTAAGTTCTTGACGGGCCCATCACGTGAACCCGGTGGATGTTGCTCCTATGAGAACCTGACCATGTTGTCCAGTCACGGGGACCGTCTCCACCCGCTCATTAGGTTGAATCACCCAGAGGGCCTACACACACAAAAGGCTTATCTCCACTCCGGGAGGCTTAGGCTGTAATAATACATACTTTTAGATGTCGGTTCATTAACACAACAGTCTTATACAATTATCATTACACAATAAAATCATTATCCAGTAAATATATGTGAGCCACTCTCTAATTATGGTGTGTAGCAATGTATACGTATTCTACAACGCCTGATATACGCATCGGCATATATCTCACCGTTAACCAATGCACCTAATATACAACGTTATCAATTTAATATTGTATTACAATAAATGAGTTATACGCCACGGCATATATACATGTATATCATCTCACCGTTAACTAATGCACTTAATATACAACCTTATGAATTTAATATTGTCTTACAATGAATGATCGACTACAATAAATATATCTAATAAAATTAACTTCAGAATCATATGCTAGTTGTATCAAGTTAATATTTGAGAAACATATAAATGCTGGCCGGATGTAGCAACATCACGAAACAAAATAGCGACGCCCATTGAATCCAAATGAAATCATAAAATATCCTGTGAATTTTCACCCTTTTCAGACGACTGCTCCAATCAAAGCAACTTTCAACATTCTCGACCACGACTGGAAAACAATGCACTTTATAACCAAACGTTCCGCCCAAACCATCATATCTCACGTTCATTCAGACTCAATTTTCATATACACACAAAAGGACCCTTAAACAATGTTGCCCTTTACAGAAGTAGATTGTAAAATACCTATAATTTTACATGCATTAACGCACATAAAAACTTATTGAACGGCCCTGCCTAACTCCCTCTACCAACGCTATAAAATTGCTCGCTTTTCCGTTGTACATCATGCGAATGGTGAATTTGTTTCATCTGAACAATGGATTAGCATGTGACTGACAGACAGAGCTATGTACGACCAATACGCTCTACCCAAGATTATTTTGTGACAATTTTTTCGCGAAATGTTTAGTCTTGTGTGATAAGGTTAAGAATAATTTAAATAAAATATACTGTTTTTCATCTGGTTTCCGTGTTTAACATCTTTGTTTCCCCCCATATCCCTTAGTTGCTTTTAATGAGCATATTTTCCAGAAATGGTAGTGCTGTCATGTTTCTTCGTGAAATGAAACAAGATGGACAAGTGGAGACAACCCATCAAGAGAGTATCAAGAATAATAAAATATACAACAACATCAATATATATTGAAGGCCAAAATATTTGCACGGTTCATAAAATATACTTAAGGCAAAAAGATTTGCACGGTTCTTTATATTATCATATTTTTCAAATGGTTTTAATTTTAACATTCATCAGTAGCTGTCGTAATCCAAAGCAATCGCCTTAAACATCACTGTAGGGATCCGTACACCGGATCTTGGTCAAGACCCCGTTCACTTGTACGGAGTTTTGGTCAGCCATGTTGTAGAGAACGTGCGGATAACAACAGCAAATGTAGGTTAACCACGTTTTCTCCTATTTTTGTTTATTTATATGAATAATCAGTATTGCTATATGTTGCGGAAACATTTCCCCGTTCAAATATTACCGTACATTGTTGACATATTACTTTAAATGCTACAATTCGGATCAAAGAAAAACAATTGCCGGTGCTGAAATTCGCCCAAAGTACACTTCAGCAATAAATATCTCATAATTGTTCAAGTTAATGAAAATTTTGAATTGGCAGATTTATTTGTTTTTCCAATATACGTGCATGTTCAAAATTTCAGCATCATTCATCCGAAATTGGCCGAGATATGAATCGAAACAAAACGTGCCCAGCGTAACTAATTCATATAAGAAGATGCTGATTTGTGTACGGAGTCTTGTCCATGTCCTGTACGGGGTTTTGCAATGCAAAGATTGTTTTCGCTGCTCTGCACTGATGTTATTTACTTATATTTGTTGTAGTAATTCGTAGACATTATTTAGGTCCTATATGTCTTATGCCATTTTGTATTGTTAAGACGAAAAAATGCAGAAAACTAAAACTTAAAAGGGGTAATTCTTGAGAAAGACTCCGTACTTATTCCAAATAACTACATGTACTACAAACTAAGTCCAGACGTATATTATTGTCTGTTAGAATTGAAACAGTTGTCCAATTTTGGCTCATTGTGACCACAGTTAACGTGATATATTTTTTTTGTCATTTACAACACCATTAGTATTATATATAATGTTGATGTGTTGTATTATATAGTGGAATGTAACCGCTATGATTGGGTGTAGTTTATAATAATGGCAGCCTCCTTAGTTAGTTTGTCGCGTTGTAAATAAATGAACTTCATGTGTAGAACCCCATATGTAGAACCCGATGTGTAGAATTTGGTATGCACAATATGATATGATATTTTACCACCCCTCACCTACTGATGATGTTGGAACATTGCATAAACATTTTTATTTTATTTCATTTTTATTTCGAAGAATTATGTCCAATTTCTTTCTCAGAAAGACACTGAACCCTGTCACAAAAAAGTTAGAAAACTGACTAAATTTTACTGAATACCTTTTGCTATAGTTATATATATGTAATATTTATAGCATGATTTTTCGAGTATATGCGATTTATACTGTTTCTCGAGGGCCGCAGGCCCGAGAGTGCAGTATAAATCGCATACGAGAAAAATATGCTATAAATAGTTTGTACCAGAGCCATTATCCATCTACGCATGTGTAAGAAGTTTTAGGGCGTTGCAGTTTTCGGTCAAATTAACAGCTCGATCCAATCAAGAAATAGCATTATCACGCGACATGAGCATGACCCATGTTCTTATAACTTTCAGTTGTATATGTCTTGCAATAAGAACACGTGTAAATCATCATGAACCTGAAAAAAGAGCCGTGTTAATAAAGTATAGTATACAGCACATCATATGCAACTCAGTGTAATATCTTTATTGCTTTCACACTCATTAGTCTAAACATTCAGCTTATCCATGTAAGAAGGATCATGTAATATTTGTTCGAGTTTAAAGATACTGCAAATAGAATTCCGCTTAAGCCGGTGCTAGTGGGCGTTGACAGTGTTGTAGAAATTATCACTACTGTCAATGAACAGTCTCAATTAAACCGAGGCTGCTATTTTAACACATTGAATGTATTTTATACATTTTATGCTTCCAATGGATCTACCTTTACAAAACGTATTTAAAGAGTGAATTTCAATATGTTTTATGACCTACGAACGGGCAGACAGACGAATGGTTGTCAAAGTATTATTATACGTCCCACAGGCGTTAAAAATCCTTACCATATTTTTTCAAACAGTTTGCCTGTCAGGTTAAAATTAATTCTATGCCCCATACTGACACCTAAACTATGTCAAACTTTCCTAAGCATGTTAATAGGAAATGTAAAGTTGGTTCTTAAATTACATTGACAACACATGATATAGATAACGGCATGGGTTAATATTAGTTATCTATATAGCTCGCATGATTATATCTGTTCAAGGAAATCTACGTTGATTCAGTTCTAATGACACTACATTGACTGTTTACAAACATTCAATGAATGTTTTATGTATTACATGTAATGGCTTTATGCAAGTACCATTAAAACCATAGTTTCATACAATATATTTAAAGCAAAACTCCGTACAGTAAAAAGAGAATATTTGCAGTACTCCGTACACCAGTGCCCAAGACCCCGTACACAAACATTAATTTTGTTTCGATTCATATCTCGGTCAATTTCGGATGAATGAAGTTGAACATTTGAACATGCACGTATATTGGAAAAACAAATAAATCTGGCAATTCAAAATTTTCATTAACTTGAAAATTAATGAGATATTTATTGCTGAAGGGTACTTTGGCCAAGTTTGGGCGAATTTCAGCACCGGCAATTGTTTTCTTTGATCCGAATTGTAGCATTTAAAGTAATATGTCAACAATGTACGGTAATATATGAACGGGGAAATGTTTCCGCACCATAAAGCAATACTGCTTATTCATATAAAATGAACAAAAATAGTAGAAAAACGTGGTTAACCTACCTTTGCCGTTGTTATCCGTACGTTTTCTACAACATGGCTGACCAAAACTCCGTACTAGTGAACGGGGTCTGGACCAAGATCCGGTGTACGGATCCCGACAGTGAACATTGTCGCTCGGTTTTCAATAGAGATGATCACTTGATTTAAACATATTTTATTGCCATATATGTACAAGTACAATGCAATCGGTTCGGGCCACAAGTGCTACCCACATTAGTTACGGCCCTTCCCTACAATGTAGTTTTAACAAATATAATGAATGACAATTGCTATTAACACGTATCAATAAACTGGATTAACTTCAACATGATATGTAGTAGAAGATGTTAAGATAATAAGAAAATAGAAAAAAAGAATTAAAGAAAAAGTAGAAGTGGAAGAAAGAATAATGCAACACATGTATCATTGCTCGGGTTGATTAGACAGATAAAATGTAATGGCCAACTTAAGTAAATCGATGACTATCTCTAATAAAGTTTTGAACAGAATTAAAAATCAAACCATTTTCTTGTGTTGTAAGATCTAATCTTCCAAACAATAATGTATTTGAGTTTAAAGGATGAAACGAACGTGTTGACTGGAAAAGTTCGAGCCTTTCAACATTGAATTGCATACATTCAAAGAAGAAATGATTTGCATCTTCATTACCCTGACCGCAAATGCATTGAGGCGATTCGCGTATATGATTTTGAAAAAGGTCATTATTGAGATTACTACATGAATTTCTTATCCTAGCATGCATAACAGAAAAAAACGTACACCAGAAAAGTAAAAACTAGGAACATTTGAATTAGTAAACATTATTCGCATAAGATGACCTTTGAATGTGTTTAATGAGCCTGAAATTCTAATATCTAAAGGTAAATCATTCCAGAGTTTCATAGCTGATGGAATAAATGAATTCATAAAAATAGAGGTTCTAACTGAAGTCTGCGAGAAATTTTCTGCGTTCCTGAGGGGATATGGAGTTTCTTCCGCTACGGTTCTTGGCAGTAGATTTGCCAGGTATTCAGGCACTGTTCCGTTTTTCATTTTATATACAACGGAAAGTTTTTGGAACTTACGCCGTTCTGATAACGTTAACCATCCTATTTCATTCATTAAATTAACAATAGATACCGAACGGGTAAGACCGGTCACAATACGTGCAGCTTCATACTGTATTTTTTCAAGTATATTTTTTTCATATTCGCTGCAGCCATCCCAAACAATAGCAGCATATTCTAAGATTGGACGGACATACGATAAATAAAATTGATTTAATGCCTTACGACTTAGTGTAAATTTCAAAAGCCTCATAGTTCCAATGATTTTGGAAGCCGAAAGAGAGATATTTTCGATATGCATATGCCATTTGCCATCATGGCTCAAAGTAAGGCCTACATGTTTATGGTGTTCAACAAACGACAACTGGGTGTTGTCTAAAATAAGATTAGGCCGACGCTGTTCATTGTTTTTTGAAAAAAATAATGCTTCAGTTTTACTGGCGTTTAACTGAACTAACCATGTTTTTGACCAATTTGAAACAATGTTTAAATCATGGTTTAGAATACCCTCCATATCATCAATTCTTGAAGTGGATACTGAAAAAGAACTATCATCGGCAAACAAACGAGCTATGCTTAACATATTTTCGGATATATCATTAACATATATTAAAAACAAAAGGGGTCCGAGCACAGAGCCTTGAGGAACGCCCGCGGTTATGTTTTTGATTTCAGAATACGCGTTTCCGACAAATACTTGTTGCCTTCTATTGTTAAGATAACTTTCAATCCAAGA
Source organism: Cyrtodaria siliqua (assembly GCA_037043455.1). Classification (NCBI taxonomy): domain Eukaryota; kingdom Metazoa; phylum Mollusca; class Bivalvia; order Adapedonta; family Hiatellidae; genus Cyrtodaria; species Cyrtodaria siliqua. The sequence goes on along the minus strand of JAWPHD010021426.1, from coordinate 12,964 downwards.
AAGTAATTTACCATGTACTCCATTTTGCTTAAGTTTAAATAAAGCGCTTTATGCCATACCCTATCAAAAGCTCTAGAGATATCTGCGAATACAATACACGTATATTGTTTGGCTTCAAAAGCTTGACAAATATTATGATATATATCGACAAGTTGATGAACTGTCGAATGGCCTGTGAGAAAACCAGATTGATTTTTGAAAAATAAGTTATTAATATGTAAATGGTTATAAATAAACTTATAAATGACCCGTTCAAAAACTTTCCCTGCACAACTTAGCAGCGAGATCGGTCTATAATTAGTCGAAATATATGTAAGACCTCTTTTGAAAAGTGGCATAACGTTTGCAAATTTCCAAATGTCCGGAAAATAAGATTCGTTCAACGATCTATTATATAAAATACAAAGAGGTTTGCAAATCGTTACAGCTGTTTCTTTCAGTACTTTTTGACTTATTCCATAGTTTCCTGTTGCTTTGTTAACGTCTAATATTTTTAAAATATCCATAATTTCTGATTCGGTAACAGAAATATTGTCTAAAGAGGCATCTGATTTTGTAACTAAATTTGGTAAAACTGCGTTCGTTTCATCGATTTAATATTTGAAACAAAAAAATCATTTAAACAGTTTGCTTTATCAACATCAGATACAGAATATATTATTTCTCCGTTCGATAATGTAGTTTTTAATGGGGGTATAGTTTCAGAATGTTTGTTTGACTTAATAAGGTGTTTTAAAATTTTCCAATATTGACGAGGATTGTTTGAACTGGATTCGATTAATGTACTTTCTATATTATTAGAAAAAACGTTCTTTTGCATATTTTTTTAAATTGTTAACTTTATTTCTGAGACGTTTGTATGATATCCAATCCGAATTAGAACGAGATTTAATTGCGATACGTTTTTTTCGGTCACGTTGTCTTGAAGTTCGACGAATCTCAGAATCATACCAAGGTTTATCATTCGGTCGTATAGTTACTTGTTTAGAGGGTATGCATAATTGAATTAATTCCATAAACATACTCGTAAAATCATTGCTCGCAACTTCTAAATCATTATTATGAAGAAAGGACCAATCAGTATCTTCTATGAGTCTGTTTAATTTGATAAAATCACCATTTTTATAATTCCAAACTTGTCTTGTGAATGAGGATGTAATAATTTGATTAAAATTAAAACAAATGTATGTACCGAAATGGTCAGTAACGTCCCGTGGTGTTATAATAATACCAAAGTCATGTGCTTTAACAGAATCTGACATAACTACTGGATCAATTAAAGTTGAAGAATTGTCAGTGACTCGGGTTGGTTCTGTAATTACATTGGTGAGATTATTAATCAACATTATATCTCTCACGGTTCGATACGTACGATTGAAAATATTAAATATGGGTACGTTTAGAAGGAATTTCGTTATATTTTATGAACCGTGCAAATATTTTGGCCTTAAGTATATATACAAATGAATAACAATAACAAAGTAGAAATATCAACGTTTTTAAAGCATTTAAATGCACGTTATATGAATAAACTATTCACTATCTTATCTTAAATAAGAACTAGCTGTTCGGTTTTAATGAAACTGAAGATCTGTATTAATATAAATCTATATCAAAGCTATGTCATCTCAAAGCTAAGTCTAGCTGAGTTCCTTCCGGTTTACTGTGTCCGGCACTAATACTTCACTTTCGAAAATTTCCTTACACGAATTTCGACAATGCTAACACGCACGCCCCTCATTAGCGATGGCTGTTCGTCCCGGTATCCTACTTCCGGTGACGTAGTTTCAACGCGACGCCAACTCGCACGAACCTTCCGGCGATGGCTCCAGTCTCGGTATTCCACATCCGTTGACGTTATTATGTCTACGAGTAACTAGGCCCTCATACCCAGCGTCCTCGTGACTGCTGCCCGATCTGTCGCCCACATAGAGAGCGAATGATGTGGTTCCCGTGTCCTATGACTGCGTTCCCCACCTATCACGCTCCGATAATACGCTTTACATCCGCCCCTAGCGTACATATACGGCTACAAAATATATACTTAATCTTACAATGTTATCAAAACATGTATTCTACAATAGCACTATGGTATCACCATACTTAATAACTGATTGCAATGAAATTCAATCTTTGTTCAGAATGAATAAACCCGAATTACAAACATTCTTTGACTTAATATTATGCTAACCTTTAACAAAACGTGTAATACAATTAGAGATGTAATTTAACAACAATAAAATCTCACAATTCTAAATGTAAATCAAAACTTACAACGCAATAATTCAATCTTGAAGATAATAACTTATGTGAAGCATACAGTAGACATTGATATTTAATTGAAAATACTCTCCTCCTCATCCCACGCCCCACATCCCCTATACCTTGCGCCCTCAGGCAAGGTGCCCTCGCGTATGAATACATTTGGAAGATTGGAGATTCATTTATAAATTTAATAGTTTAGTGTGTTGTAATTTGGTTGACAACGCATTCCATATTCATTCAGAATCGGAGTTAAAATATCTTGCATGTGCTGGAAATATCATGCTGCAAAAAATTGCGTATACAATTCAATTCATTTCTGCTTTATTAGATAAACCGAATACAACATCAGTGTCATCTTACATTGCAAAACATAATAATAATAATAATAATAATAATAATAATAATAGCAGTAACAACAATTATAATATTAATAGACAAATAATTACGTTTGTTATTTTAAAAACATGCAATTTCAGATAGTTTATTTAATGCTTGCAATTTAACGAGTGTCTCCAGAGTCCCTGGCTAATAGAGCCAGATGTATACATTTATACAATTTGTTAGTTTGAGCTCTATTCTGTGGGTTTAATAATTTAGTTAAAATCATTATTTCAGATTATTTTATTATATCATCTGAAGGTGCTATTTGAAATTAAGCAATCATATTGTTTCGAATATCTTTGTATTTATCACAGAAGAGGAGAAAATGTGAGTCAGATTCAATGTCGGGGCAAAATTTACATAAGCGATTTTCTCTTTAAATTTTAGGTATTTTGTATCTGCTCCTTTCAATATGTAATAAATGGGCGCTTAAGAGAAATTTAGTAATAGTTGCGTGTATTCTTTTCTCCATTTTAATTTGTAGATAGTATGGTATTGGGTTTTGTTGGAAGATATGGCTAAATGATTGAATATAGATTTAAAAATCGAACAGAAAAAGCAGCATTCAAGGACGACAGTCAACCACAAACACACACAGAAACAAAACACAAAGTTAATGAATGAATGAATGAATGTTTTTTACGACACGTCGACACATAGTTAGGTCATATTGTGCGCAAAAGCCGACGAAAGATGAAGAAATTAAGTAATGTAAATATATAAAGATAAATCTATTAAAAAATAAGGGATGATATGGTAGTAATATAAACTATATATGTAAATCAACAAATGCCCGTCAACGGGTATATAAACAAGTAAATATATATAAGAACAGATTATAATGATTTATATAGTCTGATTTCTTTTAGGAAATCTAAAGCAAGACTAACATCTATAGTATCAAATAACTCTTTCATAATATTAACATTGTAGTACTTTTGACGCATAGGATCAAAGTCTACACATTCCAACAAGATGTGTTTGACCGTTAACGGTGCAAAGCAGGGTATACATTCTGGTAATTGATCAGCTTGTAATAAATATGAATGAGTATAACGTGTATGCTCTATCCTGCACCGGGCTAGGACAATTTCTTCTCGACGAATGGGTTTACTAGAAGAACGCCATTCTCCAAGTAACTGTTTAATTGAATGTAGTTTATTGTTAACTGACCAATCCCAAGCGGCTTGCCAAGAGTTACGAATAAATGTGTTAATACAACTTTTAAAATCAGTATAAGGTAATTTAGCATTAGATATATGTAAACTTAATGCTGCTTTAGCAGCACTATCAGCTCTATCATTACCACGTATTCCTACGTGACTTGGAAGCCAGCAGAAAATAATAACATTATCAACTATATAAGAATTGTACTTTTCTAAAAGCTGAAGCACAACTGGGTTATCATGTTTCATATTACCCAGTGCTTGAAGAGATGAAAGGGAATCAGAAAAGATTACAAAGTGGTCATCATCAGATTCCTGAATATAATTTAAGGCATGTTCAATTGCCTTAAGTTCAGCTGAAAAGATAGAGGCCTTGTCAGGCAGGCGACTCTTTATGCTGTGTTTGTGAACAACAGCTGCTGCAGCTAACTTATCTCCATCTTTAGAACCATCTGTGTATATATGTTGAAAGTTACTATATTTCGATATAATTTCATTAAATTTGCTTTGAAAGACAGTAGAGTCTGCACTCGATTTGTTACTATTACAAAGATTAAAACTAATTGTTGGTGTTTCATAAGTCCACGGTGGAATTTGTGGTACTTTGTATTTGACAATCAAATTTAGGTCGATTTCAGCGTCTCTTAATTTTGGTTTAATACGAAGACCACATAGTCTTATGGCCTTCGGTTTTCGATCAAAAAAAGGTTCATAACTAGGACTAAAAAGCATTATCGAAAGTTGGGTTTGAAGGGTTAGATCTATAAAGTTGTAAAAGTACTTTATGATCTGCTCCCCAATTAGTGTTTGCAACAACTTTAAGTAAATTAAGAGCCTGAAGGCACTTGGCCTTCAAGTATTTAAGGTGTGGTATAAACGTTAATTTACGGTCGAAAATAAGACCAAGAAATTTTGTCTCATCCACTACTGGTATTGGTGACCCATCCTGTGTTAGATGAGTGTCTTCATGATGTTTTTACGTAGTTGACAAAAGTGCATACAATTAGTTTTAGATTTCGAAATTAAAACCATTTTCATCCGACCAGGTCTGAAGTTTATTCAGACATTGTTGAAGTTGTCTCTCAGTAGTGTTCATGTTTTTTGCACGATAACATATAACAAAGTCGTCAACATATAGAGAGCTATCCTCACCAGGATTGATGCATTTAACTGTATTGTTAATTTTTATATTAAAAAGGGTGACAGAGAGTACACTACTCAACCTTTATAATCGGTCACCCAGGTTTTTTGAAAATAACACGAATACTAAACACTGGAATTTGCGAAGTCGCTATGATCCTCCTGGCCGCAAAGGGCACAGACAGGAGCAGCTCGCTTGCATCTTTCTCTATGGTGACCAAAGAGTTGACAGTTAAAACATCGAAGAGGGTTTGGAATAAAGGGGTCAACTGGTAGAATGATATATCCAGTCGTGATGGTCTTTGGCAAATTTGGTGTGCTCAAAGTAAGCACAAAAGTATTGGTAGGAGTGGGTTTACCACCGCGCCTCGTACTTATGCGCGTTACCTCAGTCACACCTTGAGACTTAAGATTGTGAGTCATTTCTTCAAGAGTGCAGTATTCCAGTTCCCTGGAGGTACTACACCCTTTGAAGAATTGAGAGAAATGTGAGGAATAACCTCAACACGGATGTTTACGAAAGTTTGAATTTTAAGTAGATTGTCAGAGTGTGCTTTTTTGGCACACTCAACAAGAATTTTTCCATTATTGAGTTTTTAACACTCCTTGGCTCACCGGCGATGCCAAGTAAAGCCTTGGAGATGGCAAAAGGAGAGAGTCTAGTGATAGCTTTGTCGTCCTCTAGAGAAATAATATTCAGAAAACGAGGCCAATTTAAATGAGAAATATCCTCATCAGATCATTTTCTCTAAATCGTTACAAACCAATAGTAGTTTTATGTGCGTGTTTGGGTGCCATAATGGGGAATTGATATTCATTCTCCACGCTTCTCACCAACCTCGGAGTTCAACAAGGGGACATTTGGATATCCGACAGACAAATGCCAAGAATACGTGAACAGTATACTCATATAAAACTAACGCATCAGACCCTCAATATGCTCCGCCTAAAAGTGGCATGAGTATAGCCATATAGCGTTCAGAAATACATGATTAGCCCTAGCGCCACCGCCATAAAGGATCATTTCTACATTATGTTTAAGGAGGACAAAATTAAGGGGGAGTAAGATATTAAACGAGAGGGATTGATAGAGATGTGAATTAAACAAGAAACTAGGATCCCGTATAGCTGACCTGACAAACCGATTGATCAGATCGGACTAATCTGACCGCCCGTCTAGTTGAAGTCCGGACCAAAGTGGTGTGTTGTAACGCGGCTATAACTACCAGAGCTCCACGTCACTCAACCACCAGGTTTCCCTTCTCCAACGACACGGGTCGCCGCCAACGGTCAACAGGTGGGTTAATTTTCGGGGGTGGGGTTGGGGGGGGGGGGGGTGGGGGTCCTACCCCTCTGCTAAGTAACGAGCAGTCGGTTGATTCTAATGAATGGCAATTGCTATTAACACGTATCAATAAGCTGGTAACATGTAGTAGTAGAATATGTTAAGATAATAATAAAATAGAAATAAAAACACAGGAAAAGTAGAAGTGGAAGAAAGAATGATGCAGCACACGTGACATTGATCGGGTTGATCAGAACAGATACAATTTAATGGCAAACCTAAGTAAATTGATGACTATCACTAATAAAGTTTTGAACAGAATTAAAAATTAAACCGTGACATTTTTTAACATAATACGCAAACATTTAGCTAAAAATGATAGTTTAGAAAAGTTTAATAGTGTCGTTAAAAATGTATTTTTTCTGGGAATGCCGCTACAGATACAATGAAAGGGGCCAATAGGGGCCAATAGTCACCCTCCAACACATTATATCCTTATCCATTGGGCAATAAAGCCACTCTCAAAATGTAACACATGTATATGGAGGGTGGCTAACCTAGTACAACCAAGACGCCTGAGTCAACAAACCGAACAAGGAAATGTGCATCTACAAGGAAAGGGAAAGTCTTAGAGGTCGACAGTATTTTAAAAAACAAAACATGTAAAACAAACAAGTTCATACTACTTATCGAACTCGAAACGAGCGAATATCATCCAGAAAATCAGATAATAACTTAAGTTGGTGCATTCACTAAATACTGGAATTTGTGCGTTGAAGGACAAATTACTGTTATTCAAGTGGAATATAAAATAAATTTAGTGTATAAATTCTGCCGGTGCATTTTATACATAGACACCGGCAACTTTAATTATCAAATTCCTTTTCGTCTACACAGTTGGATTGAATAAAGGTTCAGTAATTCATTCGGTACCAAACATTCATTTTATCTGTATTCGCAACATAAACCTTACATTTAAGGCTTTTGTAAATTGGTAAGTACGTTACTGGTCATTTTGTAACGAACTATTTGTTGCAGGGGAATTTAGTTTATTAGGATTAAAAGCGTTTGTAAGAATGCTTCAAGCAGAAGGAGGGCGTCGCCATTATTGGCATTAGTCATAGTTATCATGTATTACATATGCATGACGTAATCGATCCAACTCTTGTTACCTGCATTTTTCTATATCATGTATTGTTCATTTACGGCCGAAGAAGCAATATTTAATAGTCGTCTTATAAAATAATCTTTTTCGTAGATAAATATTTGCAACGTATTTAATTTAATAATGACTTTGTATCAAATTATGCTTGGTAGATTTTATCTCAACACCGGCAAATCTTTTCTTTCAAGGGAAATAACTGTTCCTACATGATACATTTTTTTAATGTTGGAGTTGTTCCTCTTCGATGTTCTTAACGTGGTTGTTATTGTTTCGTTTATAAACTATACATGTTTGTTTCTTGTTTTATAAGTGCGGAAAGTGATTGGGTCCTGAAGAGGTCTGAAGCTAGGAATCGGCGGATGCTGTTACTGGACACAGGGCTCGTTTTTTATCATATTATAATTAATTTTCACCTTCGAAATACACACGATTGATCATAGCAATTGTTCTTACCGAGGGAAGGAAAATGCTGTTGTGACCTGGATGTTCTGTCATTGATCATTGATCAGGCTGATCTTTTGTATGTTTGTGGGGGAGGGGGAATAAATAAATAAATTTATAGAATAAATAAATAAAATAAAAAAAATAAAATAATAATACATAAATAATAATATTAAGAATATATATATATATATTTCGTAAATCGAAAGATTTAAAAAAAAAAAATAACTACAAAAAATAATATAATTAAATTAAATTAGAATTAATAAAACTAAAACATAAAACAATTTAAATAAATAAATCAATAAAAAGAACCTGTATATAAAAATATTATTCTAATAATAAATGTAATAAATATATATACTTATGGATGCTAATTGGCAACGGATTAATCGCTCACGTTACATTTCAGTTGAAAAATGCCTAAACGACAGTCAAAAAGCCCGTACGCCAGGCGTCAGAAAGTGGTGACTCCGAAGAAATCGGCTAATAGCCCACCAGCACCTCCAGATTCGGCAGGCAGGACACTAGAACCTCCAGTCGTGGACCCGGAACTTATTAAGGAGGTTGTTCGACAGGTGACCCCCCATTTGGTCGAGTCGCTTGGGTGCATCAAGCGAGGTGTCGTGGTTCCGGAACCTGAGGTCGGTGTCGTGGTTCCTGGACCTGAGGCCCCACTCCAAGGTACGAGTACACAGAATGCCGTTTTACCCGTGTCAATAACCAGCATTCACGATGAGTTGGGTTCCAACATTGGGCCTAGCTTATCAAGCAAAATCTTAAACGGGGAATATGTTGATCTTGCGTTACTCCTTTCAAAGCCCCAGGAAGACATTTCAAAACATGTCTCTCTGATTGATGGGCAATTGATTTTGCAGTCAAGGTCCTCTGGATCTAAAATTGCTGATGTTCAGCAATGGACAGACGCTTTTTTGATTTATATAAGTGTCTATACTTCCTTTCATCCAGAGGCAATATCTGGTTTATTAAAATACTTAAGTATTATTCGCTTGGGGGCCCAACGTTTTGCAGGGCTGGGTTGGAAATTGTATGATGAACAATTTAGGTTGAAGAAAGCCCGTGACCCATCTTCTTCTTGGGGTTTGGTTGATCAGGAACTATGGCTGTTATATATGTATTACACGCCTTCTACACCTGTTCACTCGGGTCTAAAACATCACAAGTGTTTCGACTACAATTCCAAGGGTTGGTGTACCAAAAAACCACGCAATTATCTTCATATATGTATGAGATGCTCGGGTTTCCACCCATCTTTGCGATGCAACAGTCACGCTTCACAATTGAACCAACCTCAGGCTAGTAATGTATTTAATTTTAGGGCAGGCGGTGGAAGTCAGCAAGGGGCACGTTTCCCGTCTCCTGTGCCAAGCTACCCAACACGTCCAGTCTATAGGTCAGCTGCGCCAAGGCTCCAATTTAGATATGCCAACTCGCGGGCAAACACCCATTAGAATCAAACCTCTTTGTAGCATGTTGGAGTTTTACCCCGATACAGCCACCGCCAATGAATTGATAAATGGTTTTGTTAATGGATTTAGATTGCATTATTCGGGACCTAGGCAATTTTCGGATTGCCAAAACTTAGTCTCTGTCAAAAACAATGAAGCGGAAGCTTTAAGATTGATTAACAAGGAAATTTCTTTAGGGCGTATGGCAGGCCCCTTTTGGGATCCACCTTTTCAAAACATAAGAATATCTCCAATCGGTTTGGTCCCGAAAAAAGACGGTAGTTCTCGGTTAATACACCATTTGTCATACCCATGTGGGTCCAGTATTAACGATTGTATTGATCCAAATTTATGTAATGTTCAATATGCTTCTTTCGACCAGGCCATTGAAATGATCCAGGGCCTGGGACCAGAAGCTTTGCTGGGGAAAATGGACATAAAATCTGCTTTTAGATTACTGCCAATAAATTATCTAGATTTCGAGTTGTTGGGCTTTAAAGTTATGGGACAATTCTTCTACGATATGTGCCTTCCGATGGGATGTTCCATTTCTTGTTCTCTTTTTGAAAAAATTGCAACTGCTCTTGAGTGGGTAGTCAAACAACAGTCCAGATTAGATAGTGTTATTCATTATTTAGACGATTTTCTTTTTGGCGGTAGGAAAGAATACTCAGACTGTGCCTTGCTTATGGCTAGTTTTAGTAATTTGTGCATGGAAATTGGCGTTCCTATTGCGGATGACAAAACAGTGGGGCCTACTCATATTTTAATATTTTTAGGCCTTGAAATTGATTCTGAGAAAATGATAGTGCGAATTCCCAATGACAAATTGATCGAGTTAAGGAGCTTATTAACATTTATTTTGGGGAAGAAGAAGGTCACTCTCAAGTCTCTGCAGTCTCTTGCTGGCTCGCTGAATATTTGCTCACGTGCAATACCAGCGGCTCGTGCATTTTGTAGGCGTTTTTATGACGCTATGTCGGGTGCAGCACAACCACATCACTTCATTAGAGTGTCCAAACCAATGAAAGACGATGTAAAAATGTGGTTAATATTCCTTGATTGCTTTAATGGCTACTGTTATTTCCCGGATTCAGTTTGGACCAGCAATTTCGACTTGCATCTTTTTACTGACTCTGCAGGCAATGCTAATTTAGGGTGTGCTGCATATTTCGAACCACATTGGACTTTTTTCCAGTGGCCAGATAGTTTGCGCGACACAGAACTGATAACGGATATAACTTTTCTCGAGTTGGTACCCATAGTTTTAGCTTTTCAAATATGGGGCAATATGTTCCAGGGTAAAAAGATTGTCCTGCATACGGACAATCTCGCGCTGGTCTCTATTCTAAACAGAAAAACGTCCAGATCTGTTAGAGTGATGCACCTTGTTCGTCCCCTTGTTTTGCAAACTATGTTGTTTAACATACAGTTTCATGCAGTTCATATTGAAGGTAAAAACAATTGTATAGTTGATGCCTTATCTCGTAAACAATGGGTTCGTTTTCAGCAGCTGGCTCCCAGGGCAGAACAACACCCATGTCCAGTTCCTGCATCTTACCTAGCTTTGATATCCAGTCTCGAGCAGACAGGCTTTTAGAGGCATCGTTGGCATTCAACACGCGGGAATCTTACAATACAGGCATTAAATTATTTGACACTTTTCGGGTTAATTATAATATGCAATTGGCCTGGCCTCCAAGCATACAGCAAGTAGTCGATTTCATTGCTCATCTGTCTCTTAAAGGGTGCGCACCCGCAACAGCTCGTTCATATTTGTCTGGCATTAGTTTCAAATGCAAACTTTTGCATTTATCAGATGTAACAAATAATTTCGTAATTAAAAAAATGTTAGTTGGCATGAATCGTCTTGATAAAAGGGTCGATCCCAGACTCCCCGTTACTCCAGATATGTTGGTCAAGATTTTAAAAATCTTACCGGCTATTTGCAGTTCAAATTATGAAGCTTCTATGTTCGCAGCTGCCTTTGCACTGGCATATTTCGGGTTTCTTCGAGCAGGAGAATTAGTGTCGGATAATAAGAGCCATTCAATTCATACACTGACTTTCGACAGCATACACTTTTCTCAAGAAAACACTCTACTCGAAATACATTTGGCACACTCAAAAACAGATCAGAGGGGTGTGGGCACTATTATTTCACTTCAAGCTATTAACTCTACAATATGTCCTGTCACTCGTCTTAAATCGTATTTAGAGGTTCGCCCCAAATGTATCGGTCAGCTATTTATTCATTTTGGGGGTGGTCAAGTCACTCGGTATCAATTTAGCGCGGTGTTAAAAAAAGCGTTGATCGCTTTAGGAATTGATGCCAATAATTATAAGTCTCATTCTCTACGTATTGGCGCAGCTTCCAATGCGTCGCGTCTGGGAATGTCGGATGACATGATCAGAGAGCTTGGGCGATGGGACTCTAAGGCTTACAAAACATATATCCGAGTTCCGACCGAACAGCTCAACTATTGTTCCCCTAGTTGAATCGAGTCTTAAGTATTCCAGATACAAGATCTCGAGTGTGGATTGTGGGCTCGTCCATTATTACGGGGGCGTTTACATATGCCAGACAATCACCATCGGAAGGAGTCGGCCTGGGATTAGACGAGCTCCATGCGAGTGTTTGGTGGCAGGGGAAAGGTGGTTTGAGATGGCGCCAGGTCGAGAAGAGGCTCCAACTACTGTTGACTATTGAAGACCCTCCTAATGTACTAGTGTTGCACTGTGGCGGTAATGATATAGGTCAAGTACCAGATACATGAATAACAGTGTTTACCCCTCTGGCAATGTGACTGTTAGTGTGTACATGTCGGGAGTTTGCTAATACTGTTGCAGTCTCTATTGAAGAATTTTATTTTGAACGTTCTCAATTTCGAGACGTTTTTGTTTTATATTGTCGAGACATTTGCTTCAGCTATTTCCTCTACTTGAGGAGTGTGTTGCCTCTATTTGAGGCAGTCTCTGTTTGAGGCTTTTTTCTCTTTGCGCTCTCTATTTGAGGCGTTTGTTATTTTGGCGAGACATTTGCGTCAGCCATTTCCTCTATTTGAGGCATTTTTTATTTTTGGCGAGACATTTGCGTCAGCCATTTCCTCTATTTGAGGTTTTTATTTTAAATAGTTTTTGTTGGCCACTCAGCTTTGTCGTCTATATTTAAACCATGTTGCATTTAGTCTAGTCTCTAAGCTGTGTCCCGCTTCCCCCATGTGTGGCGGTGTCACGCAGGACTGCATGACATGTGGCAGTTTATCGCGGTCACAGCAATTACTTATTGTGTAGTTAATAAGAATTTTGTCATTTTCAATGCAAGAGCTTTCAATTAGGTACATTTGTCTTTGTGAACTGCTGTACCCAGGGTTCATAAAGTACATACATATGTTTAATTAACTACACATTTTATCTTCTATATTAGGTACATTTGTCTTTGTGAACTGCTGTACCCAGGGTTCATAAAGTACATGAATATGTTTTATATTTTATTTTGTTGAAGCCGTGGCCAATATATTCCAATAAACATAAACTGTAAACATTGCCTTGTATTGTGCTAAACGCATCTTTAATAATGGAATTTGTGCGTTGAAGGACAAATTACTGTTATTCAAGTGGAATATAAAATAAATTTAGTGTATAAATTCTG
>JAWPHD010021425.1:0-28277 GCA_037043455.1 Cyrtodaria siliqua | reverse complement strand
CCTGTATCAAGACACAACGTTAATCTCTTACCAAGTGAGCCCAGAAGTTGAATGTACAAGCCATGACACGGCAACAATGAGTTTCACCGTAAGTTTTTCATTTGTATACGTACTTTCAACAGAGAGGACCACGTCAGAAATGCCACTGGCACTCTATGGCACGCAAAATGATACTCGTTGATATGTTATGTCCAAGGGACGTAATTCGTTTACGGGTAAATAGAAAAAATAGAGATAACGTTGCTCTTTCTGCGATCTGAGTGTCCAAATGGTTATTATTTATAAAGGTATTACGTAAAGAATATGTACATTATTATCTGGCGTGTTGTAATGGTTGTTACTATGATACTTGTTATGATTATTGCAGCAAACCTGTATCAAGACACAACGTTAATCTCTTACCAAGTGAGTCCAGAAGTTGCATGTACAAGCCATGACACGGCAACAATGAGTTTCACCGTAAGTTTTTCATTTGTATACGTACTTTCAACAGAGATGACCACGTCAGAAATGCCACTGGCACTCTATGGCACGCAAAATGATACTCGTTGACATTTTATGTCCAAGGGACGTAATTCGTTTACGGGTAAATAGAAAAAATAGAGATAACGTTGCTCTTTCTGCGATCTGAGTGTCCAAATGGTTATTATTTATAAAGGTATTACGTAAAGAATATGTACATTATTATCTGGCGTGTTGTAATGGTTGTTACTATGATACTTGTTATGATTATTGCAGCAAACCTGTATCAAGACACAACGTTAATCTCTTACCAAGTGAGCCCAGAAGTTGCATGTACAAGCCATGACACGGCAACAATGAGTTCCACCGTAAGTTTTTCATTTGTATACGTACTTTCAACAGAGATGACCACGTCAGAAATGCCACTGGCACTCTATGGCACGCAAAATGATACTCGTTGACATTTTATGTCCAAGGGACGTAATTCGTTTACGGGTAAATAGAAAAAATAGAGATAACGTTGCTCTTTCTGCGATCTGAGTGTCCAAATGGTTATTATTTATAAAGGTATTACGTATAGAATATGTACATTATTATCTGGCGTGTTGTAATGGTTGTTACTATGATACTTGTTATGATTATTGCAGCAAACCTGTATCAAGACACAACGTTAATCTCTTACCAAGTGAGCCCAGAAGTTGCATGTACAAGCCATGACACGGCAACAATGAGTTTCACCGTAAGTTTTTCATTTGTATACGTACTTTCAACAGAGATGACCACGTCAGAAATGCCACTGGCACTCTATGGCACGCAAAATGATACTCGTTGACATGTTATGTCCAAGGGACGTAATTCGTTTACGGGTAAATAGAAAAAATAGAGATAACGTTGCTCTTTCTGCGATCTGAGTGTCCAAATGGTTATTATTTATAAAGGTATTACGTATAGAATATGTACATTATTACCTGGCGTGTTGTAATGGTTGTTACTATGATACTTGTTATGATTATTGCAGCAAACCTGTATCAAGACACAACGTTAATCTCTTACCAAGTGAGCCTTGAAGTTGCATGTACAAGCCATGACACGGCAACAATGAGTTTCACCGTAAGTTTTTCATTTGTATACGTACTTTCAACAGAGATGACCACGTCAGAAATGCCACTGGCACTCTATGGCACGCAAAATGATACTCGTTGACATTTTATGTCCAAGGGACGTAATTCGTTTACGGGTAAATAGAAAAAATAGAGATAACTTTGCTCTTTCTGCGATCTGAGTGTCCAAATGGTTATTATTTATAAAGGTATTACGAAAAGAATATGTACATTATTATCTGGCGTGTTGTAATGGTTGTTACTATGATACTTGTTATGATTATTGCAGCAAACCTGTATCAAGACACAACGTTAATCTCTTACCAAGTGAGCCCAGAAGTTGCATGTACAAGCCATGACACGGCAACAATGAGTTTCACCGTAAGTTTTTCATTTGTATACGTACTTTCAACAGAGATGACCACGTCAGAAATGCCACTGGCACTCTATGGCACGCAAAATGATACTCGTTGACATTTTATGTCCAATGGACGTAATTCGTTTACGGGTAAATAGAAAAAATAGAGATAACGTTGCTCTTTCTGCGATCTGAGTGTCCAAATGGTTATTATTTATAAAGGTATTACGTATAGAATATGTACATTATTATCTGGCGTGTTGTAATGGTTGTTACTATGATACTTGTTATGATTATTGCAGCAAACCTGTATCAAGACACAACGTTAATCTCTTACCAAGTGAGCCCAGAAGTTGCATGTACAAGCCATGACACGGCAACAATGAGTTTCACCGTAAGTTTTTCATTTGTATACGTACTTTCAACAGAGATGACCACGTCAGAAATGCCACTGGCACTCTATGGCACGCAAAATGATACTCGTTGACATTTTATGTCCAAGGGACGTAATTCGTTTACGGGTAAATAGAAAAAATAGAGATAACGTTGCTCTTTCTGCGATCTGAGTGTCCAAATGGTTATTATTTATAAAGGTATTACGTAAAGAATATGTACATTATTATCTGGCGTGTTGTAATGGTTGTTACTATGATACTTGTTATGATTATTGCAGCAAACCTGTATCAAGACACAACGTTAATCTCTTACCAAGTGAGCCCAGAAGTTGCATGTACAAGCCATGACACGGCAACAATGAGTTTCACCGTAAGTTTTTCATTTGTATACGTACTTTCAACAGAGATGACCACGTCAGAAATGCCACTGGCACTCTATGGCACGCAAATTGATACTCGTTGACATGTTATGTCCAAGGGACGTAATTCGTTTACGGGTAAATAGAAAAAATAGAGATAACGTTGCTCTTTCTGCGATCTGAGTGTCCAAATGGTTATTATTTATAAAGGTATTACGTATAGAATATGTACATTATTATCTGGCGTGTTGTAATGGTTGTTACTATGATACTTGTTATGATTATTGCAGCAAACCTGTATCAAGACACAACGTTAATCTCTTACCAAGTGAGCCCAGAAGTTGCATGTACAAGCCATGACACGGCAACAATGAGTTTCACCGTAAGTTTTTCATTTGTATACGTACTTTCAACAGAGATGACCACGTCAGAAATGCCACTGGCACTCTATGGCACGCAAAATGATACTCGTTGACATGTTATGTCCAAGGGACGTAATTCGTTTACGGGTAAATAGAAAAAATAGAGATAACGTTGCTCTTTCTGCGATCTGAGTGTCCAAATGGTTATTATTTATAAAGGTATTACGTAAAGAATATGTACATTATTATATGGCGTGTTGTAATGGTTGTTACTATGATACTTGTTATGATTATTGCAGCAAACCTGTATCAAGACACAACGTTAATCCCTTACCAAGTGAGCCCAGAAGTTGCATGTACAAGCCATGACACGGCAACAATGAGTTTCACCGTAAGTTTTTCATTTGTATACGTACTTTCAACAGAGATGACCACGTCAGAAATGCCACTGGCACTCTATGGCACGCAAAATGATACTCGTTGACATTTTATGTCCAAGGGACGTAATTCGTTTACGGGTAAATAGAAAAAATAGAGATAACGTTGCTCTTTCTGCGATCTGAGTGTCCAAATGGTTATTATTTATAAAGGTATTACGTAAAGAATATGTACATTATTATCTGGCGTGTTGTAATGGTTGTTACTATGATACTTGTTATGATTATTGCAGCAAACCTGTATCAAGACACAACGTTAATCTCTTACCAAGTGAGCCCAGAAGTTGCATGTACAAGCCATGACACGGCAACAATGAGTTTCACCGTACGTTTTTCATTTGTATACGTACTTTCAACAGAGATGACCACGTCAGAAATGCCACTGGCACTCTATGGCACGCAAAATGATACTCGTTGACATTTTATGTCCAAGGGACGTAATTCGTTTACGGGTAAATAGAAAAAATAGAGATAACGTTGCTCTTTCTGCGATCTGAGTGTCCAAATGGTTATTATTTATAAAGGTATTACGTAAAGAATATGTACATTATTATCTGGCGTGTTGTAATGGTTGTTACTATGATACTTGTTATGATTATTGCAGCAAACCTGTATCAAGACACAACGTTAATCTCTTACCAAGTGAGCCCAGAAGTTGCATGTACAAGCCATGACACGGCAACAATGAGTTTCACCGTAAGTTTTTCATTTGTATACGTACTTTCAACAGAGATCATGGGCGGATTTAGGGGGGGGGGGGGCGGAAGCGGCGTACGCCCCCCCCCCCTAAAATCGACCAAGGTAAGTTTTTTACATGTATGTCCATGTTACTGTAGATAAAATATCAAACAATTTCGATGCAAGCCCTCAGTATAAAACAAATGTATCGCTCGCTTCGCTCGCTCGACGCATACTGACTAATGAGTGGTTTAGTTAACACATTGTATATCCTTTTATTTGAAAACGGACTTTTTATATTCATACATGTATGTCCATGTTACTGTAGATAAAATACCAAACAATTTCGATGCACGCCCTCAGTAGAATTTTTTTTTTGCTCGCTTCGCTCGCTCTACGCATAATAACTAATGAGTGGTTTAATTAACACATTGTTAAATCCTTTTATTTGAAAACGGACTTTTTTTATTCATACATGTATGTCCATGTTACTGTAGATGAAATATCAAACAATTTCGATGCAAGCCCTCAGTATAAAAAATTTTTCCCTCGCTTCGCTCGCTCGACGCATAATGGCTAATGAGTGGTTTAATTAACACATTGTTAACTACTTTTATTTGAAAACGCACTTTTTTACCCTATCAATGCACTACCGCAACCGTTTTATGAGGCTATAAACGGACCCGAAAATTGACCAAAATCTTACGCCCCCCCTAAGCTGAAATCCTGGATCCGCCCCTGGAGATGACCACGTCAGAAATGCCACTGGCACTCTATGGCACGCAAAATGATACTCGTTGACATTTTATGTCCAAGGGACGTAGTTCGTTTACGGGTAAATAGAAAAAATAGAGATAACGTTGCTCTTTCTGCGATCTGAGTGTCCAAATGGTTATTATTTATAAAGGTATTACGTATAGATTATGTACATTATTATCTGGCGTGTTGTAATGGTTGTTACTATGATACTTGTTATGATTATTGCAGCAAACCTGTATCAAGACACAACGTTAATCTCTTACCAAGTGAGCCCAGAAGTTGCATGTACAAGCCATGACACGGCAACAATGAGTTTCACCGTAAGTTTTTCATTTGTATACGTACTTTCAACAGAGATGACCACGTCAGAAATGCCACTGGCACTCTATGGCACGCAAAATGATACTCGTTGACATTTTATGTCCAAGGGACGTAATTCGTTTACGGGTAAATAGAAAAAATAGAGATAACGTTGCTCTTTCTGCGATCTGAGTGTCCAAATGGTTATTATTTATAAAGGTATTACGTATAGAATATGTACAATATTATCTGGCGTGTTGTAATGGTTGTTACTATGATACTTGTTATGATTATTGCAGCAAACCTGTATCAAGACACAACGTTAATCTCTTACCAAGTGAGCCCAGAAGTTGCATGTACAAGCCATGACACGGCAACAATGAGTTTCACCGTAAGTTTTTCATTTGTATACGTACTTTCAACAGAGATGACCACGTCAGAAATGCCACTGGCAGTCTATGGCACGCAAAATGATACTCGTTGACATTTTATGTCCAAGGGACGTAATTCGTTTACGGGTAAATAGAAAAAATAGAGATAACGTTGCTCTTTCTGCGATCTGAGTGTCCAAATGGTTATTATTTATAAATGTATTGCGTATAGAATATGTACATTATTATCTGGCGTGTTGTAATGGTTGTTACTATGATACTTGTTATGATTATTGCAGCAAACCTGTATCAAGACACAACGTTAATCTCTTACCAAGTGAGCCCAGAAGTTGCATGTACAAGCCATGACACGGCAACAATGAGTTTCACCGTAAGTTTTTCATTTGTATACGTACTTTCAACAGAGATGACCACGTCAGAAATGCCACTGGCACTCTATGGCACGCAAAATGATACTCGTTGACATTTTATGTCCAAGGGACGTAATTCGTTTACGGGTAAATAGAAAAAATAGAGATAACGTTGCTCTTTCTGCGATATGAGTGTCCAAATGGTTATTATTTATAAAGGTATTACGTATAGAATATGTACATTATTATCTGGCGTGTTGTAATGGTTGTTACTATGATACTTGTTATGATTATTGCAGCAAACCTGTATCAAGACACAACGTTAATCTCTTACCAAGTGAGCCCAGAAGTTGCATGTACAAGCCATGACACGGCAACAATGAGTTTCACCGTAAGTTTTTCATTTGTATACGTACTTTTAACAGAGATGACCACGTCAGAAATGCCACTGGCACTCTATGGCACGCAAAATGATACTCGTTGACATTTTATGTCCAAGGGACGTAATTCGTTTACGGGTAAATAGAAAAAATAGAGATAACGTTGCTCTTTCTGCGATCTGAGTGTCCAAATGGTTATTATTTATAAAGGTATTACGTAAAGAATATGTACATTATTACCTGGCGTGTTGTAATGGTTGTTACTATGATACTTGTTATGATTATTGCAGCAAACCTGTATCAAGACACAACGTTAATCTCTTACCAAGTGAGCCCAGAAGTTGCATGTTCAAGCCATGACACGGCAACAATGAGTTTCACCGTAAGTTTTTCATTTGTATACGTACTTTCAACAGAGATGACCACGTCAGAAATGCCACTGGCACTCTATGGCACGCAAAATGATACTCGTTGACATTTTATGTCCAAGGGACGTAATTCGTTTACGGGTAAATAGAAAAAATAGAGATAACGTTGCTCTTTCTGCGATCTGAGTGTCCAAATGGTTATTATTTATAAAGGTATTACGTATTGAATATTCACAATATTATCTGGCGTGTTGTAATGGTTGTTACTATGATACTTGTTATGATTATTGCAGCAAACCTGTATCAAGACACAACGTTAATCTCTTACCAAGTGAGCCCAGAAGTTGCATGTACAAGCCATGACACGGCAACAATGAGTTTCACCGTAAGTTTTTCATTTGTATACGTACTTTCAACAGAGATGACCACGTCAGAAATGCCACTGGCAGTCTATGGCACGCAAAATGATACTCGTTGACATTTTATGTCCAAGGGACGTAATTCGTTTACGGGTAAATAGAAAAAATAGAGATAACGTTGCTCTTTCTGCGATCTGAGTGTCCAAATGGTTATTATTTATAAAGGTATTACGTATATAATATGTACATTATTATCTGGCGTGTTGTAATGGTTGTTACTATGATACTTGTTATGATTATTGCAGCAAACCTGTATCAAGACACAACGTTAATCTCTTACCAAGTGAGCCCAGAAGTTGCATGTACAAGCCATGACACGGCAACAATGAGTTTCACCGTAAGTTTTTCATTTGTATACGTACTTTCAACAGAGATGACTACGTCAGAAATGCCACTGGCACTCTATGGCACGCAAAATGATACTCGTTGACATTTTATGTCCAAGGGACGTAATTCGTTTACGGGTAAATAGAAAAAATAGAGATAACGCTGCTCTTTCTGCGATCTGAGTGTCCAAATGGTTATTATTTATAAAAGTATTACGTATAGAATATGAACATTATTATCTGGCGTGTTGTAATGGTTGTTACTATGATACTTGTTATGATTATTGCAGCAAACCTGTATCAAGACACAACGTTAATCTCTTACCAAGTGAGCCCAGAAGTTGCATGTACAAGCCATGACACGGCAACAATGAGTTTCACCGTAAGTTTTTCATTTGTATACGTACTTTCAACAGAGATGACCACGTCAGAAATGCCACTGGCAGTCTATGGCACGCAAAATGATACTCGTTGACATTTTATGTCCAAGGGACGTAATTCGTTTACGGGTAAATAGAAAAAATAGAGATAACGTTGCTCTTTCTGCGATCTGAGTGTCCAAATGGTTATTATTTATAAAGGTATTACGTATATAATATGTACATTATTATCTGGCGTGTTGTAATGGTTGTTACTATGATACTTGTTATGATTATTGCAGCAAACCTGTATCAAGACACAACGTTAATCTCTTACCAAGTGAGCCCAGAAGTTGCATGTACAAGCCATGACACGGCAACAATGAGTTTCACCGTAAGTTTTTCATTTGTATACGTACTTTCAACAGAGATGACTTCGTCAGAAATGCCACTGGCACTCTATGGCACGCAAAATGATACTCGTTGACATTTTATGTCCAAGGGACGTAATTCGTTTACGGGTAAATAGAAAAAATAGAGATAACGCTGGTCTTTCTGCGATCTGAGTGTCCAAATGGTTATTATTTATAAAAGTATTACGTATAGAATATGTACATTATTATCTGGCGTGTTGTAATGGTTGTTACTATGATACTTGTTATGATTATTGCAGCAAACCTGTATCAAGACACAACGTTAATCTCTTACCAAGTGAGCCCAGAAGTTGCATGTACAAGCCATGACACGGCAACAATGAGTTTCACCGTAAGTTTTTCATTTGTATACGTACTTTCAACAGAGATGACCACGTCAGAAATGCCACTGGCAGTCTATGGCACGCAAAATGATACTCGTTGACATTTTATGTCCAAGGGACGTAATTCGTTTACGGGTAAATAGAAAAAATAGAGATAACGTTGCTCTTTCTGCGATCTGAGTGTCAAAATGGTTATTATTTATAAATGTATTGCGTATAGAATATGTACATTATTATCTGGCGTGTTGTAATGGTTGTTACTATGATACTTGTTATGATTATTGCAGCAAACCTGTATCAAGACACAACGTTAATCTCTTACCAAGTGAGCCCAGAAGTTGCATGTACAAGCCATGACACGGCAACAATGAGTTTCACCGTAAGTTTTTCATTTGTATACGTACTTTCAACAGAGATGACCACGTCAGAAATGCCACTGGCACTCTATGGCACGCAAAATGATACTCGTTGACATTTTATGTCCAAGGGACGTAATTCGTTTACGGGTAAATAGAAAAAATAGAGATAACGTTGCTCTTTCTGCGATATGAGTGTCCAAATGGTTATTATTTATAAAGGTATTACGTATAGAATATGTACATTATTATCTGGCGTGTTGTAATGGTTGTTACTATGATACTTGTTATGATTATTGCAGCAAACCTGTATCAAGACACAACGTTAATCTCTTACCAAGTGAGCCCAGAAGTTGCATGTACAAGCCATGACACGGCAACAATGAGTTTCACCGTAAGTTTTTCATTTGTATACGTACTTTTAACAGAGATGACCACGTCAGAAATGCCACTGGCACTCTATGGCACGCAAAATGATACTCGTTGACATTTTATGTCCAAGGGACGTAATTCGTTTACGGGTAAATAGAAAAAATAGAGATAACGTTGCTCTTTCTGCGATCTGAGTGTCCAAATGGTTATTATTTATAAAGGTATTACGTAAAGAATATGTACATTATTACCTGGCGTGTTGTAATGGTTGTTACTATGATACTTGTTATGATTATTGCAGCAAACCTGTATCAAGACACAACGTTAATCTCTTACCAAGTGAGCCCAGAAGTTGCATGTTCAAGCCATGACACGGCAACAATGAGTTTCACCGTAAGTTTTTCATTTGTATACGTACTTTCAACAGAGATGACCACGTCAGAAATGCCACTGGCACTCTATGGCACGCAAAATGATACTCGTTGACATTTTATGTCCAAGGGACGTAATTCGTTTACGGGTAAATAGAAAAAATAGAGATAACGTTGCTCTTTCTGCGATCTGAGTGTCCAAATGGTTATTATTTATAAAGGTATTACGTATTGAATATTCACAATATTATCTGGCGTGTTGTAATGGTTGTTACTATGATACTTGTTATGATTATTGCAGCAAACCTGTATCAAGACACAACGTTAATCTCTTACCAAGTGAGCCCAGAAGTTGCATGTACAAGCCATGACACGGCAACAATGAGTTTCACCGTAAGTTTTTCATTTGTATACGTACTTTCAACAGAGATGACCACGTCAGAAATGCCACTGGCAGTCTATGGCACGCAAAATGATACTCGTTGACATTTTATGTCCAAGGGACGTAATTCGTTTACGGGTAAATAGAAAAAATAGAGATAACGTTGCTCTTTCTGCGATCTGAGTGTCCAAATGGTTATTATTTATAAAGGTATTACGTATATAATATGTACATTATTATCTGGCGTGTTGTAATGGTTGTTACTATGATACTTGTTATGATTATTGCAGCAAACCTGTATCAAGACACAACGTTAATCTCTTACCAAGTGAGCCCAGAAGTTGCATGTACAAGCCATGACACGGCAACAATGAGTTTCACCGTAAGTTTTTCATTTGTATACGTACTTTCAACAGAGATGACTACGTCAGAAATGCCACTGGCACTCTATGGCACGCAAAATGATACTCGTTGACATTTTATGTCCAAGGGACGTAATTCGTTTACGGGTAAATAGAAAAAATAGAGATAACGCTGCTCTTTCTGCGATCTGAGTGTCCAAATGGTTATTATTTATAAAAGTATTACGTATAGAATATGAACATTATTATCTGGCGTGTTGTAATGGTTGTTACTATGATACTTGTTATGATTATTGCAGCAAACCTGTATCAAGACACAACGTTAATCTCTTACCAAGTGAGCCCAGAAGTTGCATGTACAAGCCATGACACGGCAACAATGAGTTTCACCGTAAGTTTTTCATTTGTATACGTACTTTCAACAGAGATGACCACGTCAGAAATGCCACTGGCAGTCTATGGCACGCAAAATGATACTCGTTGACATTTTATGTCCAAGGGACGTAATTCGTTTACGGGTAAATAGAAAAAATAGAGATAACGTTGCTCTTTCTGCGATCTGAGTGTCCAAATGGTTATTATTTATAAAGGTATTACGTATATAATATGTACATTATTATCTGGCGTGTTGTAATGGTTGTTACTATGATACTTGTTATGATTATTGCAGCAAACCTGTATCAAGACACAACGTTAATCTCTTACCAAGTGAGCCCAGAAGTTGCATGTACAAGCCATGACACGGCAACAATGAGTTTCACCGTAAGTTTTTCATTTGTATACGTACTTTCAACAGAGATGACTTCGTCAGAAATGCCACTGGCACTCTATGGCACGCAAAATGATACTCGTTGACATTTTATGTCCAAGGGACGTAATTCGTTTACGGGTAAATAGAAAAAATAGAGATAACGCTGGTCTTTCTGCGATCTGAGTGTCCAAATGGTTATTATTTATAAAAGTATTACGTATAGAATATGTACATTATTATCTGGCGTGTTGTAATGGTTGTTACTATGATACTTGTTATGATTATTGCAGCAAACCTGTATCAAGACACAACGTTAATCTCTTACCAAGTGAGCCCAGAAGTTGCATGTACAAGCCATGACACGGCAACAATGAGTTTCACCGTAAGTTTTTCATTTGTATACGTACTTTCAACAGAGATGACCACGTCAGAAATGCCACTGGCACTCTATGGCACGCAAAATGATACTCGTTGACATTTTATGTCCAAGGGACGTAATTCGTTTACGGGTAAATAGAAAAAATAGAGATAACGTTGCTCTTTCTGCGATCTGAGTGTCCAAATGGTTATTATGTATAAAGGTATTACGTATAGAATATGTACATTATTATCTGGCGTGTTGTAATGGTTGTTACTATGATACTTGTTATGATTATTGCAGCAAACCTGTATCAAGACACAACGTTAATCTCTTACCAAGTGAGCCCAGAAGTTGCATGTACAAGCCATGACACGGCAACAATGAGTTTCACCGTAAGTTTTTCATTTGTATACGTACTTTCAACAGAGATGACAACGTCAGAAATGCCACTGGCACTCTATGGCACGCAAAATGATACTCGTTGACATTTTATGTCCAAGGAACGTAATTCGTTTACGGGTAAATAGAAAAAATAGAGATAACGTTGCTCTTTCTGCGATCTGAGTGTCCAAATGGTTATTATTTATAAAGGTATTACGTATAGAATATGTACATTATTATCTTGCGTGTTGTAATGGTTGTTACTATGATACTTGTTATGATTATTGCAGCAAACCTGTATCAAGACACAACGTTAATCTCTTACCAAGTGAGCCCAGAAGTTGCATGTACAAGCCATGACACGGCAACAATGAGTTTCACCGTAAGTTTTTCATTTGTATACGTACTTTCAACAGAGATGACCACGTCAGAAATGCCACTGGCACTCTATGGCACGCAAAATGATACTCGTTGACATTTTATGTCCAAGGGACGTAATTCGTTTACGGGTAAATAGAAAAAATAGAGATAACGTTGCTCTTTCTGCGATCTGAGTGTCCAAATGGTTATTATTTATAAAGGTATTACGTATAGAATATGTACATTATTATCTGGCGTGTTGTAATGGTTGTTACTATGATACTTGTTATGATTATTGCAGCAAACCTGTATCAAGACACAACGTTAATCTCTTACCAAGTGAGCCCAGAAGTTGCATGTACAAGCCATGACACGGCAACAATGAGTTTCACCGTAAGTTTTTCATTTGTATACGTACTTTCAACAGAGATGACAACGTCAGAAATGCCACTGGCACTCTATGGCACGCAAAATGATACTCGTTGACATTTTATGTCCAAGTGACGTAATTCGTTTACGGGTAAATAGAAAAAATAGAGATAACGTTGCTCTTTCTGCGATCTGAGTGTCCAAATGGTTATTATTTATAAATGTATTACGTATAGAATATGTACATTATTATCTGGCGTGTTGTAATGGTTGTTACTATGATACTTGTTATGATTATTGCAGCAAACCTGTATCAAGACACAACGTTAATCTCTTACCAAGTGAGACCAGAAGTTGCATGTACAAGCCATGACACGGCAACAATGAGTTTCACCGTAAGTTTTTCATTTGTATACGTACTTTCAACAGAGATGACCACGTCAGAAATGCCACTGGCACTCTATGGCACGCAAAATGAAACTCGTTGACATTTTATGTCCAAGGGACGTAATTCGTTTACGGGTAAATAGAAAAAATAGAGATAACGTTGCTCTTTCTGCGATCTGAGTGTCCAAATGGTTATTATTTATAAAGGTATTACGTATAGAATATGTACAATATTATCTGGCGTGTTGTAATGGTTGTTACTATGATACTTGTTATGATTATTGCAGCAAACCTGTATCAAGACACAACGTTAATCTCTTACCAAGTGAGCCCAGAAGTTGCATGTACAAGCCATGACACGGCAACAATGAGTTTCACCGTAAGTTTTTCATTTGTATACGTACTTTCAACAGAGATGACCACGTCAGAAATGCCACTGGCACTCTATGGCACGCAAAATGATACTCGTTGACATTTTATGTCCAAGGGACGTAATTCGTTTACGGGTAAATAGAAAAAATAGAGATAACGTTGCTCTTTCTGCGATCTGAGTGCCCAAATGGTTATTATTTATATAGGTATTACGTATAGAATATGTACAATATTATCTGGCGTGTTGTAATGGTTGTTACTATGATACTTGTTATGATTATTGCAGCAAACCTGTATCAAGACACAACGTTAATCTCTTACCAAGTGAGCCCAGAAGTTGCATGTACAAGCCATGACACGGCAACAATGAGTTTCACCGTAAGTTTTTCATTTGTATACGTACTTTCAACAGAGATGACCACGTCAGAAATGCCACTGGCAGTCTATGGCACGCAAAATGATACTCGTTGACATTTTATGTCCAAGTGACGTAATTCGTTTACGGGTAAATAGAAAAAATAGCGATAACGTTGCTCTTTCTGCGATCTGAGTGTCCAAATGGTTATTATTTATAAAGGTATTACGTATAGAATATGTACATTATTATCTGGCGTGTTGTAATGGTTGTTACTATGATACTTGTTATGATTATTGCAGCAAACCTGTATCAAGACACAACGTTAATCTCTTACCAAGTGAGCCCAGAAGTTGCATGTACAAGCCATGACACGGCAACAATGAGTTTCACCGTAAGTTTTTCATTTGTATACGTACTTTCAACAGAGATGACCACGTCAGAAATGCCACTGGCACTCTATGGCACGCAAAATGATACTCGTTGACATTTTATGTCCAAGGGACGTAATTCGTTTACGGGTAAATAGAAAAAATAGAGATAACGTTGCTCTTTCTGCGATCTGAGTGTCCAAAGGGTTATTATTTATAAAGGTATTACGTATAAAATATGTACATTATTATCTGGCGTGTTGTAATGGTTGTTACTATGATACTTGTTATGATTATTGCAGCAAACCTGTATCAAGACACAACGTTAATCTCTTACCAAGTGAGCCCAGAAGTTGCATGTACAAGCCATGACACGGCAACAATGAGTTTCACCGTAAGTTTTTCATTTGTATACGTACTTTCAACAGAGATGACCACGTCAGAAATGCCACTGGCACTCTATGGCACGCAAAATGATACTCGTTGACATTTTATGTCCAAGGGACGTAATTCGTTTACGGGTAAATAGAAAAAAATAGAGATAACGCTGCTCTTTCTGCGATCTGAGTGTCCAAATGGTTATTATTTATAAAGGTATTACGTATAGAATATGTACATTATTATCTGGCGTGTTGTAATGGTTGTTACTATGATACTTGTTATGATTATTGCAGCAAACCTGTATCAAGACACAACGTTAATCTCTTACCAAGTGAGCCCAGAAGTTGCATGTACAAGCCATGACACGGCAACAATGAGTTTCATCGTAAGTTTTTCATTTGTATACGTACTTTCAACAGAGATGACCACGTCAGAAATGCCACTGGCACTCTATGGCACGCAAAATGATACTCGTTGACATTTTATTCCAAGGGACGTAATTCGTTTACGGGTAAATAGAAAAAATAGAGATAACGTTGCTCTTTCTGCGATCTGAGTGTCCAAATGGTTATTATTTATAAAGGTATTACGTAAAGAATATGTACATTATTATCTGGCGTGTTGTAATGGTTGTTACTATGATACTTGTTATGATTATTGCAGCAAACCTGTATCAAGACACAACGTTAATCTCTTACCAAGTGAGCCCAGAAGTTGCATGTACAAGCCATGACACGGCAACAATGAGTTTCACCGTAAGTTTTTCATTTGTATACGTACTTTCAACAGAGATGACAACGTCAGAAATGCCACTGGCACTCTATGGCACGCAAAATGATACTCGTTGACATTTTATGTCCAAGGGACGTAATTCGTTTACGGGTAAATAGAAAAAATAGAGATAACGTTGCTCTTTCTGCGATCTGAGTGTCCAAATGGTTATTATTTATAAAGGTATTACGTATAGAATATGTACATTATTATCTGGCGTGTTGTAATGGTTGTTACTATGATACTTGTTATGATTATTGCAGCAAACCTGTATCAAGACACAACGTTAATCTCTTACCAAGTGAGCCCAGAAGTTGCATGTACAAGCCATGACACGGCAACAATGAGTTTCACCGTAAGTTTTTCATTTGTATACGTACTTTCAACAGAGATGACCACGTCAGAAATGCCACTGGCATTCTATGGCACGCAAAATGATACTCGTTGACATTTTATGTCCAAGGGACGTAATTCGTTTACGGGTAAATAGAAAAAATAGAGATAACGTTGCTCTTTCTGCGATCTGAGTGTCCAAATGGTTATTATTTATAAAGGTATTACGTATAGAATATGTACAATATTATCTGGCGTGTTGTAATGGCTGTTACTATGATACCTGTTATGATTATTGCAGCAAACCTGTATCAAGACACAACGTTAATCTCTTACCAAGTGAGCCCAGAAGTTGCATGTACAAGCCATGACACGGCAACAATCTGTTTCACCGTAAGTTTTTCATTTGTATACGTACTTTCAACAGAGATGACCACGTCAGAAATGCCACTGGCACTCTATGGCACGCAAAATGATACTCGTTGACATTTTATGTCCAAGGGACGTAATTCGTTTACGGGTAAATAGAAAAAATAGAGATAACGTTGCTCTTTCTGCGATCTGTGTGTCCAAATGGTTATTATTTATAAAGGTATTACGTAAAGAATATGTACATTATTATCTGGCGTGTTGTAATGGTTGTTACTATGATACTTGTTATGATTATTGCAGCAAACCTGTAATTTGTATCATTTTTCGACTTTAACAATACGTTGGTTTCAGTCATATCTGTCTAACAGGACACAAATAGTCAGAGTTGGACAGTATCAATCTGAGGAGAGAATCATCAAATCAGGTGTCCCTCAGGGATCTATCCTAGGACCACTTTTGTTCTTGATTTATGTAAATGATCTACCTTTAGCTTCCAAAGAAGCTTCAGTTGACATGTATGCTGATGACTCCACGCTACATACATCAGGGCTGGATGGGTCATCCATTGAGAATAAATTACAAACTGACTTAAATAACATAAATAAATGGTGCACTATAAATAACATGGTTATAAATCCTACAAAAACAACATGTATGCTATTAGGTTCAAAATATAAAATAAACCATTCTCGAAAACTCACGCTTTCGATAGATAATTGCCTGATACAATCAGTGTCTTCTCAAAAACTTCTCGGAATTACAATAGATCAACATCTAAAGTGGGATGTTCAGATAAGCAAAGTCTGTAATCATATATCGAGTAAATTCACTCTTTTAAGACGAATATCTAAATATTTGACACGTGATATGAAAAAGCTATTCTATAATGCATATTTAGTTCTAATATTTGATTATGGATCTATCCTCTGGAGTAATTGTACTAAATTAAATTTTACAAAGGTAGTTACTTTACAAAAAAGCATCACACGCTGGATTTTGATAAAACCTTTACATACACCTTCTGCAAATCTTTTCAATGAGTTAAATTGGATGTCATTTGAAACAAGATGTAAATTTCAAGTAGGTGTTTTAGTTTATAAAGCAATTCATAATCTTACACCAATATACATAAGTAAATTAATAACATTTTCTGAAAATAGCAGATATAATTTAAGATCGTGCATTAAACATGACATTAAGCATCCTAGACCTAAATCCGAATATTTAAAACAATCTTTTACCTATGTTGCCATGCGGACTTGGAATTCAATCCCAGAAAATATCCGGACTTCTATTTCAAGATAACAGGTGTTCTGCTCAAATTAAGTTGTATTAGTAGTGAATACTTGTTTTTTATGCCAGCTTGAAACATATTATTAATGTTACGTGCATGTATTCACTTGCTATTGTTTATAAGTTGCTGTTGTTATCAGAAGGCCTCATGGAAGATAAGTGTTGTGCAATTGTTTGTATAATCTTAATAAGTTGTACCTTCATGAAATAAAGAATTTATTATTATTATTATTATTATTATTTTATTATTATCAAGACACAACGTTAATCTCTTACCAAGTGAGCCCAGAAGTTGCATGTACAAGCCATGACACGGCAACAATGAGTTTCACCGTAAGTTTTTCATTTGTATACGTACTTTCAACAGAGATGACCACGTCAGAAATGCCACTGGCACTCTATGGCACGCAAAATGATACTCGTTGACATTTTATGTCCAAGGGACGTAATTCGTTTACGGGTAATTAGAAAAAATAGAGATAACGTTGCTCTTTCTGCGATCTGAGTGTCCAAATGGTTATTATTTATA
Source organism: Cyrtodaria siliqua (assembly GCA_037043455.1). Taxonomy (NCBI): domain Eukaryota; kingdom Metazoa; phylum Mollusca; class Bivalvia; order Adapedonta; family Hiatellidae; genus Cyrtodaria; species Cyrtodaria siliqua. The sequence continues at coordinate 10,487 of JAWPHD010021425.1, read as the reverse complement.
AAGGTATTACGTATAGAATATGTACATTATTATCTGGCGTGTTGTAATGGTTGTTACTATGATACTTGTTATGATTATTGCAGCAAACCTGTATCAAGACACAACGTTAATCTCTTACCAAGTGAGCCCAGAAGTTGCATGTACAAGCCATGACACGGCAACAATGAGTTTCACCGTAAGTTTTTCATTTGTATACGTACTTTCAACAGAGATGACCACGTCAGAAATGCCACTGGCACTCTATGGCACGCAAAATGATACTCGTTGACATTTTATGTCCAAGGGACGTAATTCGTTTACGGGTAAATAGAAAAAATAGAGATAACGTTGCTCTTTCTGCGATCTGAGTGTCCAAATGGTTATTATTTATAAAGGTATTACGTATAGAATATGTACATTATTATCTGGCGTGTTGTAATGGTTGTTACTATGATACTTGTTATGATTATTGCAGCAAACCTGTATCAAGACACAACGTTAATCTCTTACCAAGTGAGCCCAGAAGTTGCATGTACAAGCCATGACACGGCAACAATGAGTTTCACCGTAAGTTTTTCATTTGTATACGTACTTTCAACAGAGATGACCACGTCAGAAATGCCACTGGCAGTCTATGGCACGCAAAATGATACTCGTTGACATTTTATGTCCAAGGGACGTAATTCGTTTACGGGTAAATAGAAAAAATAGAGATAACGTTGCTCTTTCTGCGATCTGAGTGTCCAAATGGTTATTATTTATAAAGGTATTACGTATAGAATATGTACAATATTATCTGGCGTGTTGTAATGGTTGTTACTATGATACTTGTTATGATTATTGCAGCAAACCTGTATCAAGACACAACGTTAATCTCTTACCAAGTGAGCCCAGAAGTTGCATGTACAAGCCATGACACGGCAACAATGAGTTTCACCGTAAGTTTTTCATTTGTATACGTACTTTCAACAGAGATGACCACGTCAGAAATGCCACTGGCACTCTATGGCACGCAAAATGATACTCGTTGACATTTTATGTCCAAGGGACGTAATTCGTTTACGGGTAAATAGAAAAAAAAGAGATAACGTTGCTTTTTCTGCGATCTGAGTGTCCAAATGGTTATTATTTATAAAGGTATTACGTATAGAATATGTACATTATTATCTGGCGTGTTGTAATGGTTGTTACTATGATACTTGTTATGATTATTGCAGCAAACCTGTATCAAGACACAACGTTAATCTCTTACCAAGTGAGCCCAGAAGTTGCATGTACAAGCCATGACACGGCAACAATGAGTTTCACCGTAAGTTTTTCATTTGTATACGTACTTTCAACAGAGATGACCACGTCAGAAATGCCACTGGCACTCTATGGCACGCAAAATGATACTCGTTGACATTTTATGTCCAAGGGACGTATTTCGTTTACGGGTAAATAGAAAAAATAGAGATAACGTTGCTCTTTCTGCGATCTGAGTGTCCAAATGGTTATTATTTATAAAGGTATAACGTATAGAATATGTACATTATTATCTGGCGTGTTGTAATGGTTGTTACTATGATACTTGTTATGATTATTGCAGCAAACCTGTATCAAGACACAACGTTAATCTCTTACCAAGTGAGCCCAGAAGTTGCATGTACAAGCCATGACACGGCAGAAATGAGTTTCACCGTAAGTTTTTCATTTGTATACGTACTTTCAACAGAGATGACCACGTCAGAAATGCCACTGGCACTCTATGGCACGCAAAATGATACTCGTTGACATTTTATGTCCAAGGGACGTAATTCGTTTACGGGTAAATAGAAAAAATAGAGATAACGTTGCTCTTTCTGCGATCTGAGTGTCCAAATGGTTATTATTTATAAAGGTATTACGTATAGAATATGTACATTATTATCTGGCTTGTTGTAATGGTTGTTACTATGATACTTGTTATGATTATTGCAGCAAACCTGTATCAAGACGCAACGTTAATCTCTTACCAAGTGAGCCCAGAAGTTGCACGTACAAGCCATGACACGGCAACAATGAGTTTCACCGTAAGTTTTTCATTTGTATACGTACTTTCAACAGAGATGACCACGTCAGAAATGCCACTGGCACTCTATGGCACGCAAAATGATACTCGTTGACATTTTATGTCCAAGGGACGTAATTCGTTTACGGGTAAATAGAAAAAATAGAGATAACGTTGCTCTTTCTGCGATCTGAGTGTCCAAATGGTTATTATTTATAAAGGTATTACGTATAGAATATGTGCAATATTATCTGGCGTGTTGTAATGGTTGTTACTATGATACTTGTTATGATTATTGCAGCAAACCTGTATCAAGACACAACGTTAATCTCTTACCAAGTGAGCCCAGAAGTTGCATGTACAAGCCATGACACGGCAACAATGAGTTTCACCGTAAGTTTTTCATTTGTATACGTACTTTCAACAGAGATGACCACGTCAGAAATGCCACTGGCACTCTATGGCACGCAAAATGATACTCGTTGACATTTTATGTCCAAGGGACGTAATTCGTTTACGGGTAAATAGAAAAAATAGAGATAACGTTGCTCTTTCTGCGATCTGAGTGTCCAAATGGTTATTATTTATAAAGGTATTACGTATAGAATATGTACATTATTATCTGGCGTGTTGTAAAATGGTTGTTACTATGATACTTGTTATGATTATTGCAGCAAACCTGTATCAAGACACAACGTTAATCTCTTACCAAGTGAGCCCAGAAGTTGCATGTACAAGCCATGACACGGCAACAATGAGTTTCACCGTAAGTTTTTCATTTGTATACGTACTTTCAACAGAGATGACCAAGTCAGAAATGCCACTGGCACTCTATGGCACGCAAAATGATACTCGTTGACATTTTATGTCCAAGGGACGTAATTCGTTTACGGGTAAATAGAAAAAATAGAGATAACGTTGCTCTTTCTGCGATCTGAGTGTCCAAATGGTTATTATTTATAAAGGTATTACGTAAAGAATATGTACATTATTATCTGGCGTGTTGTAATGGTTGTTACTATGATACTTGTTATGATTATTGCAGCAAACCTATATCAGGACACAACGTTAATCTCTTACCAAGTGAGCCCAGAAGTTGCATGTACAAGCCATGACACGGCAACAATGAGTTTCACCGTAAGTTTTTCATTTGTATACGTACTTTCAACAGAGATGACCACGTCAGAAATGCCACTGGCACTCTATGGCACGCAAAATGATACTCGTTGACATTTTATGTCCAAGGGACGTAATTCGTTTACGGGTAAATAGAAAAATAGAGATAACGTTGCTCTTTCTGCGATCTGAGTGTCCAAATGGTTATTATTTATAAAGGTATTACGTATAGAATATGTACATTATTATCTGGCGTGTTGTAATGGTTGTTACTATGATACTTGTAATGATTATTGCAGCAAACCTGTATCAAGACACAACGTTAATCTCTTACCAAGTGAGCCCAGAAGTTGCATGTACAAGTCATGACACGGCAACAATGAGTTTCACCGTAAGTTTTTCATTTGTATACGTACTTTCAACAAAGATGACCACGTCAGAAATGCCACTTGGCACTCTATGGCACGCAAAATGATACTCGTTGACATTTTATGTCCAAGGGACGTAATTCGTTTACGGGTAAATAGAAAAAATAGAGATAACGTTGCTCTTTCTGCGATCTGAGTGTCCAAATGGTTATTATTTATAAAGGTATTACGTATAGAATATGTACATTATTATCTGGCGTGTTGTAATGGTTGTTACTATGATACTTGTTATGATTATTGCAGCAAACCTGTATCAAGACACAACGTTAATCTCTTACCAAGTGAGCCCAGAAGTTGCATGTACAAGCCATGACACGGCAACAATGAGTTTCACCGTAAGTTTTTCATTTGTATACGTACTTTCAACAGAGATGACCACGTCAGAAATGCCACTGGCACTCTATGGCACGCAAAATGATACTCGTTGACATTTTATGTCCAAGAGACGTAATTCGTTTACGGGTAAATAGAAAAAAATAGAGATAACGTTGCTCTTTCTGCGATCTGAGTGTCCAAAATGGTTATTATTTATAAAGGTATTACGTATAGAATATGTACATTATTATCTGGCGTGTTGTAATGGTTGTTACTATGATACTTGTTATGATTATTGCAGCAAACCTGTATCAAGACACACCGTTAATCTCTTACCAAGTGAGCCCAGAAGTTGCATGGACAAGCCATGACACGACAACAATGAGTTTCACCGTAAGTTTTTCATTTGTATACGTACTTTCAACAGAGATGACCACGTCAGAAATGCCACTGGCACTCTATGGCACGCAAAATGATACTCGTTGACATGTTATGTCCAAGGGACGTAATTCGTTTACGGGTATATAGAAAAAATAGAGATAACGTTGCTCTTTCTGCGATCTGAGTGACCAAATGGTTATTATTTATAAAGGTATTACGTAAAGAATATGTACATTATTATCTGGCGTGTTGTAATGGTTGTTACTATGATACTTGTTATGATTATTGCAGCAAACCTGTATCAAGACACAACGTTAATCTCTTACCAAGTGAGCCCAGAAGTTGCATGTACAAGCCATGACACGGCAACAATGAGTTTCACCGTAAGTTTTTCATTTGTATACGTACTTTCAACAGAGATGACCACGTCAGAAATGCCACTGGCACTCTATGGCACGCAAAATGATACTCGTTGACATTTTATGTCCAAGGGACGTAATTCGTTTACGGGTAATTAGAAAAAATAGAGATAACGTTGCTCTTTCTGCGATCTGAGTGTCCAAATGGTTATTATTTATAAAGGTATTACGTATAGAATATGTACATTATTATCTGGCGTGTTGTAATGGTTGTTACTATGATACTTGTTATGATTATTGCAGCAAACCTGTATCAAGACACAACGTTAATCTCTTACCGAGTGAGCCCAGAAGTTGCATGTACAAGCCATGACACGGCAACAATGAGTTTCACCGTAAGTTTTTCATTTGTATACGTACTTTCAACAGAGATGACCACGTCAGAAATGCCACTGGCACTCTATGGCACGCAAAATGATACTCGTTGACATTTTATGTCCAAGGGACGTAATTCGTTTACGGGTAAATAGAAAAAATGGAGATAACGTTGCTCTTTCTGCGATCTGAGTGTCCAAATGGTTTATTATTTATAAAGGTATTACGTATAGAATATGTACATTATTATCTGGCGTGTTGTAATGGTTGTTACTATGATACTTGTTATGATTATTGCAGCAAACCTGTATCAAGACACAACGTTAATCTCTTACCAAGTGAGCCCAGAAGTTGCATGTACAAGCCATGACACGGCAACAATGAGTTTCACCGTAAGTTTTTCATTTGTATACGTACTTTCAACAGAGATGACCAAGTCAGAAATGCCACTGGCACTCTATGGCACGCAAAATGATACTCGTTGACATTTTATGTCCAAGGGACGTAATTCGTTTACGGGTAAATAGAAAAAATAGAGATAACGTTGCTCTTTCTGCGATCTGAGTGTCCAAATGGTTATTATTTATAAAGGTATTACGTAAAGAATATGTACATTATTATCTGGCGTTGTTGTAATGGTTGTTACTATGATACTTGTTATGATTATTGCAGCAAACCTGTATCAAGACACAACGTTAATCTCTTACCAAGTGAGCCCAGAAGTTGCATGTACAAGCCATGACACGGCATCAATGAGTTTCACCGTAGTTTTTCATTTGTATACGTACTTTCAACAGAGATGACCACGTCAGAAATGCCACTGGCACTCTATGGCACGCAAAATGATACTCGTTGACATTTTATGTCCAAGGGACGTAATTCGTTTACGGGTAAATAGAAAAAATAGAGATAACGTTGCTCTTTCTGCGATCTGAGTGTCCAAATGGTTATTATTTATAAAGGTATTACTTATAGAATATGTACATTATTATCTGGCGTGTTGTAATGGTTGTTACTATGATACTTGTTATGATTATTGCAGCAAACCTGTATCAAGACACAACGTTAATCTCTTACCAAGTGAGCCCAGAAGTTGCATGTACAAGCCATGACACGGCAACAATGAGTTTCACCGTACGTTTTTCATTTGTATACGTACTTTCAACATAGATGACCACGTCAGAAATGCCACTGGCACTCTATGGCACGCAAAATGATACTCGTTGACATTGTATGTCCAAGGGACGTAATTCGTTTACGGGTAAATAGAAAAAATAGAGATAACGTTGCTCTTTCTGCGATCTGAGTGTCCAAATGGTTATTATTTATAAAGGTATTACGTAAAGAATATGTACATTATTATCTGGCGTGTTGTAATGGTTGTTACTATGATACTTGTTATGATTATTGCAGCAAACCTGTATCAAGACACAACGTTAATCTCTTACCAAGTGAGCCCAGAAGTTGCATGTACAAGCCATGACACGGCATCAATGAGTTTCACCGTAGTTTTTCATTTGTATACGTACTTTCAACAGAGATGACCACGTCAGAAATGCCACTGGCACTCTATGGCACGCAAAATGATACTCGTTGACATTTTATGTCCAAGGGACGTAATTCGTTTACGGGTAAATAGAAAAAATAGAGATAACGTTGCTCTTTCTGCGATCTGAGTGTCCAAATGGTTATTATTTATAAAGGTATTACGTATAGAATATGTACATTATTATCTGGCGTGTTGTAATGGTTGTTACTATGATACTTGTTATGATTATTGCAGCAAACCTGTATCAAGACACAACGTTAATCTCTTACCGAGTGAGCCCAGAAGTTGCATGTACAAGCCATGACACGGCAACAATGAGTTTCACCGTAAGTTTTTCATTTGTATACGTACTTTCAACAGAGATGACCACGTCAGAAATGCCACTGGCACTCTATGGCACGCAAAATGATACTCGTTGACATTTTATGTCCAAGGGACGTAATTCGTTTACGGGTAAATAGAAAAAATGGAGATAACGTTGCTCTTTCTGCGATCTGAGTGTCCAAATGGTTATTATTTATAAAGGTATTACGTATAGAATATGTACATTATTATCTGGCGTGTTGTAATGGTTGTTACTATGATACTTGTTATGATTATTGCAGCAAACCTGTATCAAGACACAACGTTAATCTCTTACCAAGTGAGCCCAGAAGTTGCATGTACAAGCCATGACACGGCAACAATGAGTTTCACCGTAAGTTTTTCATTTGTATACGTACTTTCAACAGAGATGACCAAGTCAGAAATGCCACTGGCACTCTATGGCACGCAAAATGATACTCGTTGACATTTTATGTCCAAGGGACGTAATTCGTTTACGGGTAAATAGAAAAAATAGAGATAACGTTGCTCTTTCTGCGATCTGAGTGTCCAAATGGTTATTATTTATAAAGGTATTACGTAAAGAATATGTACATTATTATCTGGCGTGTTGTAATGGTTGTTACTATGATACTTGTTATGATTATTGCAGCAAACCTGTATCAAGACACAACGTTAATCTCTTACCAAGTGAGCCCAGAAGTTGCATGTACAAGCCATGACACGGCATCAATGAGTTTCACCGTAGTTTTTCATTTGTATACGTACTTTCAACAGAGATGACCACGTCAGAAATGCCACTGGCACTCTATGGCACGCAAAATGATACTCGTTGACATTTTATGTCCAAGGGACGTAATTCGTTTACGGGTAAATAGAAAAAATAGAGATAACGTTGCTCTTTCTGCGATCTGAGTGTCCAAATGGTTATTATTTATAAAGGTATTACGTATAGAATATGTACATTATTATCTGGCGTGTTGTAATGGTTGTTACTATGATACTTGTTATGATTATTGCAGCAAACCTGTATCAAGACACAACGTTAATCTCTTACCAAGTGAGCCCAGAAGTTGCATGTACAAGCCATGACACGGCAACAATGAGTTTCACCGTACGTTTTTCATTTGTATACGTACTTTCAACATAGATGACCACGTCAGAAATGCCACTGGCAGTCTATGGCACGCAAAATGATACTCGTTGACATTGTATGTCCAAGGGACGTAATTCGTTTACGGGTAAATAGAAAAAATAGAGATAACGTTGCTCTTTCTGCGATCTGAGTGTCCAAATGGTTATTATTTATAAAGGTATTACGTATAGAATATGTACATTATTATCTGGCGTGTTGTAATGGTTGTTACTATGATACTTGTTATGATTATTGCAGCAAACCTGTATCAAGACACAACGTTAATCTCTTACCAAGTGAGCCCAGAAGTTGCATGTACAAGTCATGACACGGCAACAATGAGTTTCACCGTAAGTTTTTCATTTGTATACGTACTTTCAACAGAGATGACCACGTCAGAAATGCCACTGGCACTCTATGGCACGCAAAATGATACTCGTTGACATTTTATGTCCAAGGGACGTAATTCGTTTACGGGTAAATAGAAAAAATAGAGATAACGTTGCTCTTTCTGCGATCTGAGTGTCCAAATGGTTATTATTTATAAAGGTATTACGTATAGAATATGTACATTATTATCTGGCGTGTTGTAATGGTTGTTACTATGATACTTGTTATGATTATTGCAGCAAACCTGTATCAAGACACAACGTTAATCTCTTACCAAGTGAGCCCAGAAGTTGCATGTACAAGCCATGACACGGCAACAATGAGTTTCACCGTAAGTTTTTCATTTGTATACGTACTTTCAACAGAGATGACCACGTCAGAAATGCCACTGGCACTCTATGGCACGCAAAATGATACTCGTTGACATTTTAAGTCCAAGGGACGTAATTCGTTTACGGGTAAATAGAAAAAATAGAGATAACGTTGCTCTTTCTGCGATCTGAGTGTCCAAATGGTTATTATTTATAAAGGTATTACGTATAGAATATGTACATTATTATCTGGCGTGTTGTAATGGTTGTTACTATGATACTTGTTATGATTATTGCAGCAAACCTGTATCAAGACACAACGTTAATCTCTTACCAAGTGAGCCCAGAAGTTGCATGTACAAGCCATGACACGGCAACAATGAGTTTCACCGTAAGTTTTTCATTTGTATACGTACTTTCAACAGAGATGACCACGTCAGAAATGCCACTGGCACTCTATGGCACGCAAAATGATACTCGTTGACATTTTATGTCCAAGAGACGTAATTCGTTTACGGGTAAATAGAAAAAATAGAGATAACGTTGCTCTTTCTGCGATCTGAGTGTCCAAATGGTTATTATTTATAAAGGTATTACGTATAGAATATGTACATTATTATCTGGCGTGTTGTAATGGTTGTTACTATGATACTTGTTATGATTATTGCAGCAAACCTGTATCAAGACACACCGTTAATCTCTTACCAAGTGAGCCCAGAAGTTGCATGGACAAGCCATGACACGACAACAATGAGTTTCACCGTAAGTTTTTCATTTGTATACGTACTTTCAACAGAGATGACCAAGTCAGAAATGCCACTGGCACTCTATGGCACGCAAAATGATACTCGTTGACATTTTATGTCCAAGGGACGTAATTCGTTTACGGGTATATAGAAAAAATAGAGATAACGTTGCTCTTTCTGCGATCTGAGTGACCAAATGGTTATTATTTATAAAGGTATTACGTAAAGAATATGTACATTATTATCTGGCGTGTTGTAATGGTTGTTACTATGATACTTGTTATGATTATTGCAGCAAACCTGTATCAAGACACAACGTTAATCTCTTACCAAGTGAGCCCAGAAGTTGCATGTACAAGCCATGACACAGCAACAATGAGTTTCACCGTAAGTTTTTCATTTGTATACGTACTTTCAACAGAGATGACCACGTCAGAAATGCCACTGGCACTCTATGGCACGCAAAATGATACTCGTTGACATTTTATGTCCAAGGGACGTAATTCGTTTACGGGTAAATAGAAAAAAATAGAGATAACGTTGCTCTTTCTGCGATCTGAGTGTCCAAATGGTTATTATTTATAAAGGTATTACGTATAGAATATGTACATTATTATCTGGCGTGTTGTAATGGTTGTTACTATGATACTTGTTATGATTATTGCAGCAAACCTGTATCAAGACACAACGTTAATCTCTTACCGAGTGAGCCCAGAAGTTGCATGTACAAGCCATGACACGGCAACAATGAGTTTCACCGTAAGTTTTTCATTTGTATACGTACTTTCAACAGAGATGACCACGTCAGAAATGCCACTGGCACTCTATGGCACGCAAAATGATACTCGTTGACATTTTATGTCCAAGGGACGTAATTCGTTTACGGGTAAATAGAAAAAATGGAGATAACGTTGCTCTTTCTGCGATCTGAGTGTCCAAATGGTTATTATTTATAAAGGTATTACGTATAGAATATGTACATTATTATCTGGCGTGTTGTAATGGTTGTTACTATGATACTTGTTATGATTATTGCAGCAAACCTGTATC
>JAWPHD010021424.1:0-28280 GCA_037043455.1 Cyrtodaria siliqua | reverse complement strand
TAACACATTTATAAAGTATTAGTTTTAGTCTTTCTGCAGTGTATATTATATAAAGGCTATCGATTTGTAAACAAGTTCAAGGACAATTAATGTATACTTCAAACATAATACAATACAACAATATCAGAAACATTCGGTGTGAGAGAATAAGGAAATGTGACTATAGTACTAATTATAATTTGTTTATGTAATTATGAATAAAAAGCATGTGTGTTAAAGGGACTGAAGGCGATCTGGAAGAATACTGGGTACCAATCTAAATACGAGTAAAACCGTCATATATGTGTCTCAGCGTATATACACTAAACCTCAATCATGAAACGGCCGATTTAATTATTGATAATGAAATGTCTGGAATGCTTGAAGACTCGGATAGTTTCATTGATATTAATTGGTATGATTCTTTAAGGCTACACCTAATTATTTTTATGTGACCTGACTACACTTTTATTTAATTATATATATGCAATAGCTTATTTAAGTCTCATCACAGTACACTCTTATCTACAATACAACAATTCATAAAATACAACTGCTCCATTCCTTTTAGAATTACAAGATACTATGCAATATAAATATACATATGACTGTTCACAATGTTAAAACATTGAGCTATTGATTCGTAACCGACTGCCACAGCCGTGTCATAAGACTCGTAAAAACCCACAGCAGTAGGTCCAGTAGTCAATGCATACACATGTATCACTGTTTTAATTTATCAAATAATTTTCTCTCTATATATATATATATGTGTGTGTGTGTGTGTGTGTTTGTGTGTGTGTGTGTTTGATAATAATATAGTGTATATAGTAATAATTGAGCGGCCGGTGCTAATCTTGACATGTTGTTTAAAAAGTACTTACAATAGAAATATTAATATGTGAGTTAGAGAATCGCAATGGCTACTGAAACCTTAAAAAGTAGTATAAAACATCAGATAACAACCCAGATCAGTTCCGGAGTGTACTGATTAGCACCGACTTCTCAACGTTGTTATAAAACCTTATTTCTTATCTAATAATGACTGCATAATTTACAGCAAAAATGATGAAATTTACTTTAACAAAGAACGCTTACCAGCTTACTACAAGTAAAATAAATAACAATAATAACACATAATTAAGAATATAAATCAGAGTTTAATTTTTTGAGAATATTACAACAGGTTTTGACACTCACGTGTATCTTATCTTCATCGTTTACATCTATAAATTTGGATATACAGACAATGCCTTATCAAATAAGTGTTTTCTAATATCATCCTACATAGCACATTCTAAAACAGCATGCATCTCGTCCTTATATGTGCACCTGCTATTAATATGAAGCCCATATGAATTAATATATTTATGATAAAGGATTATGTCCCGTTTTGTGTAATCCCATTGAGATTGCATTTGAAAAAGATAAAAACTAAAAATCAAATCCTCTTTATACCACTTTAATATGTATTCACATTTATCTAGGCCTTGCTACCCTTGAATTATCAATACATACTTGATAAATATGTGAATTAGTCAATACACAACATATATCCACAAAACTATACTCCATGAAACGGCCGTCTTAATTATTGCGAATGAAAACAAATGTGTCTGGAAAACTCGACGACTATGCTAATTTCAGTGATACTAATTCATATAATGTTTTAAGGTTATAATAAATTACACTTTCATTTAATTATGTGTTCACCTGTAATTAACATGAAGTCCACATAAATTATTATTTATGATTAATCAGAAGTAGCTATCCCGCCAAAAAACAGCCAAACATTTCAAAATATGTACACCATTTCTAACCCTGCTGACGACAGGGTATAACTTACATATCATATTTTGAGAATACAAACCAAAATAAAGTACCCTCTTTTTTTTGCTGATATTCCCATGGGCCAGTTTTTGAGGGCGTAGTACAGTTTGAACAGCGTTTTAATTAAACAATGTTTGATGTTTTTAAGAACACGTCACTGAGTAATAAATATTCCTTTAAACAGTTTCACATTTTGCTAAGTAATACTATTTTATGGATGCTATGAATGAAATCTTAAAGGGAGGTAATTTGATGATTTTTGATAATCAAAAGCTTCTACCTACATAATCGATGTTATGTTTTTCTGTGATTTGTTTTCTAAAGCAATGTATAGAGAATAAAGTCTTGCACACATTGAGGTAATGTTTGCAGATTTTATGTGTTTTTACCGAAAATGCATGGTTTAAGAAAAAGGGGAATAACTCCATTGTGTACTGAACTTTTCAAAACAATTTTAGACTAATGGTGGTGGTCGATCTAATTATTCTAAATACATCATTTATTATTTCCTGTTTTGCTGTCTGTTTAAAAAGGGGAAAAAAAAGGGGTACTTTTTATTTTGGCTCAGTATTTATCGACACAATATAAACGGCTTTAACAAGCCGGGCTAAACCCCAAAACTGGAGCGTCGAATTAAGATTTACCAACTCATGATTCATTTTAGCATATCCAATCAAGGGTATATTAATAACCTGTCAAAACATATACTTTTAATTGACACATATACATGATTATATGACCTGGACACCTGGATAAAGTTTTGATACACGGCTTTGTAGTGTAATTTTTGCCTTTATTTGGCGGGTTAATTTCTTTAAGAGAAACAGCAGCCCGAGTCGTTCTGTTTTCCTTTTTATAAATGATAGTTAAACCGAAGGAAGCACGCGGCTCATTTATTGTATGTGCACATTTGATTTTCATATGAAACTGAATCACAGTGGGTTATATTTCTTTTGCATTTGGATCGGCACCAGTTACTGTTTCAGATTGCCTACAGTCCCTTTTAGAAACTAGTCCCAGATCTGATAATATCGAGTTATTATTTTCTGTTGCAGGAATGGTTAAAGGAGTATAACGTGATTGGCTAACTGACAAATAATTGTTAGAATGATTGAGTCTGTTGTGAATCACACATTTTTATGCCCGATTGTTTCAGTTTCATTGTCATGACCAATATACTCCTACATTATTAAAATTCTACATTATACAAACTAAATTCATTTCCAAAACCGTGCCTTTGTTCGCTCATTCGTTAATTGATACACACAAAAAAAAAATAATGCCGTTTAATCGAGATTATTTCCAAAGAGCTCAGATGACACACTTAATATGCGGACGAACTCGTGCATATATCGAGTTGTATAAGTGTTATAGTGAAAATTTCGATGTTTCTAATTCTAAAATATGCCAGTTAAAATTATTTTGACATCATGTTTTACTAGCATTACCACTACAAATGCGTTTGCAAAAGAATTTTTCGAAATATTTAATGTTAACGCTGAATTACAATTACTTGAATTTCAAACAATATTCAATGTAAAAGGAGGTAATTTAAGATTATCCAAATTTTATTTTTTTATAGGCGGAAAATCTGCTATAAATGGGTCAATTTGTTTATGTTTTTTCTATTATTTCATACCCATTTTAAGAATTTTATATCTTAAAGCGATCGTTGCCTCATGTTATGTGTTTTATCAGTACATTTCATGTTTTCATATAAAGGGAGTTTAACTCTCAAAAGATTAACAATTTAAACAAAAAATAAATGTTTTACAAACTATGGGTCAAAACAAAATACTTATCATATATCTATTCTAAGATATATTTAAAATAAGAAAATTAGTTGCAATTTTGTTCAGTGTATATGTAAATCAACAACTGCCCATCAACGGGTACATAAACAAGTAAATATATATAAGAACATATTGTAATGATTTATATAGTCTGATTTCTTTCAGGAAATCTAAAACAAGACTAAATTCTATAGTATCAAATAACTCTTTCATAGTATTATCATTGTAGTACCTTTGACGCATAGGATCAACGTTTACACATTCCAACAAGATGTGTTCGACCGTTAACGGTGCAAAGCAGGGTATACATTCTGGTAATTGCTCACCTTGTAATAAATACGAATGAGTATAACGTGTACGCCCTATCCTGTACCGGGATAGAGCAACTTTTTCTCGGCGAATGGGTCTCTAGAAGAACGCCATTCTACGAGTAACGGTTTCATTGAATGGAGTTTATTGTTAACTGACAAATCCCAAGCGGCTTGTCAAGAGTTACGAATATATGTGTTAATACAACTTTTAAAATCAGTATAAGGTAATTTGGCATTAGACATATTTAACCTAATCTAATGCTGCTTTAGCAGCACTATCAGATCTATCATTACCACGAATTCTTACATGGCTTGGAAGCCAGCAGAAAATAATAACATTATCAACTATAAGCGAATTGTACTTTTCTAAAAGTTGAAGCACAACTGGGTTATCATGTTTCATATTACCCAGAGCTTGAAGAGATGAAAGGGAATCAGAAAAGATTACAAAATGGCCATCATCAGATTCCTGAATATAATTTAAGGCAAGTTCAACTACCTTAAGTTCAGCTGAAAAGATAGAGGCATTGTCAGGCAGACGGCGCTTTATGCTGTGTTTGTGAACAACAGCTGCTGCAGACACCTTATCTCCATATTTAGAACCATCTGTGTATATATGTTGAAAGTTACTGTATTTCGATTTAATTTCTTTAAATTGGCTTTGAAAGACAGTAGGGTCTGTACTGGATTTGTAACTATTACAAAGATCAAAAATAAGTGTCGGTGTTTCCAAAGTCCACAGTGGAGCGCGGTGGTCTAGTGGTAGAGCGTTGGACCCATGATCCAAAAGTCGTGGGTTCGATTCCCGTCATTGCCATATGCGTTGTGTCCCTGAGCAAGACACTTTATCTGCATTGCTTAGTACTGGTTCTACCCAGGAAGACATCGAGAGTGATTCAAATAAGTTCATAGAGCTTTCGTTACAATCGATGTAAAATAAATAAGTTTAAACTAAAGTCCACAGTGGTAGTTTGTACTTGACAATCAAATTTAGGTCGATTTCAGGGAAGCTTGATGATTGCCAGGTATACACGGACCTAGATGTCAAAGCATCGGACAAGCAACTATATCTCAATAATTCGTCGGGTACCGGGAAAAGATGCGTCTACGCATCATAGCATGATGAGCACCGGGAATTTTATATTTTCATTATTACCTTATATTATTTACTGTTATAAATTATTATCTATTGGATTGTACATGTATAGAGCGCAGGCTATATACGTTGTAATGTTTGTCAAATACTGAATAAAGTTATTTGTATTTGTATTATAATTATCTATAGCACAGACAATTGTATCTTTTGATTATTTCCTTCTATTATTATAATTATCTATATCATTGATAATTATACTAACAGTTTTTATTTACCCCCGTCGTGTGGCACGAAACCTTTTGACGTGCATACAAAGGCTATATACTTACTTAGTCATGATGGCGAAACCACGTAACTTTGATTGTGCTCACGGCCAACAAATATTTCGATTCAGGAAGTGTTTGCTTCATTTCTTTCTTTATATTTATCAAATTTTGTTAAACTAAGCGCACACACCTTAATTAAGTGAATATTATACTCCGAGTTCGTTGTATCATTTGTGTTTTGTCCTCCGAGCGTGGTCGTATCATATCCCGTCGTAAGTCGTATCCATTTGTCCTTACATCCCTCCCACATTTCCCCATGGCTTGCTATTTAACAAGCTTTATGTGTCTTAAACTTCTAAATGCCTGTTTGTTATACATTTGTCTTGCTAGTTAAACACAAACAAATGCTGATCAACATCGTTCTCGGAAGAAATTAGACTCTATCGAGATACAGTGCTGCAGTACAACTGAAAGGATGTTTCAATACCGATATTCAGTATCGACTGCGTCACTTACTGAACGCCAAACTGATTTGTTATATAATTAAAGAACAGGTAAAAAAAAAACGAATGCAAAAAACGTTTACATGTACATAACACAGTCTTTTGAGACTCACCTAGGACATATTTTCACTGGCGGGTGATCCGGGTTCGTCGTATTACTCCGACGTGGTTTTATCCGGATACGTGGGTGCACCTCTGAGTTTCAAAAGGACAATAACCGGTGAATTGTAATTTGTTTAAATACTATCGCCTGTAACTTAATTTAGAATGTTGATTTCATATACATGATAACAATTTCCTATAATACCCGCAAGCAGATTTTCTAAGTAATTATGCATTCTTTATTAAGATTGTCAAGTAACCTGAAGTTCGATAACACCGTTTTATTGTTATTTAATGGACTTTAAAGGTACATGCGGTATTTTCCTGTCATTCAAATTAAAAAAAACATAGTGTAAAATAAGATGTTAATTTCGTTGACAGCCAGACAATGTCTGACAGCCAGACAATGTCAAAACCGACTTATTTTTTTCATTCTCTTTTAGAAAAGACCATCCAGTCTTATAATGTAACATGATAATGAAGTAATCATATTATTTTTTACAATTATTATCGCATCTGTAAACTGTTGATGGTATACATGTCGACAGGCACACAACTACTTTACATGTACATCAATACAGCTATATTCTTCATCGTTGTATCGTCTACAGTTTATTCCAGGTATGTATGTACACTTTTATCAATGTATCTTGTTCAATAGTTACTAGTTTTTTTTAAGGAATGCTAATGCTAATCATTTTGAATCGTTTCGTGAATAAGTTTGTATGTTGTATTAATTAGAATAAATACTGAAAAATGGATCCCTTGGAAGCAAAAGCAACACACACAAACAAGAGAGAAAGTTGCAGAATCGGTTGTATTGAGTCTGTTTATGAGAGGTACTATAAGGTGCAGCACCTCTGACGACCCCTAGCATCGGCTTAATCGATATTCTATTTTAAAGCCACAAAGATTGAACTTGATATTCTCAAAGGACCAGTAAGTAATAACACTACTGATTTGTAATCGAGGCGACTTTTTACGGCCGAAACACAACACTAAAGAAACGCTAGTGTGAATGTCAATACATACTGAAAAGGGGATCCCTTGGATGCAACAAACACAAACAAGAGATACAAGTAGCAGACTCGGTTTTATTGAGTCTGTTCATGAGAGGTAATGTAAAATGCAACACCTCCCACGCCTCCAGCCAATACTTTATGTATTTCATGCATACTCAGTTTCATATTAAATGCATATACATAAATTTCATATGTATCACAGGTACATTATTTTAACATGAAAAGTATAAGATTGTGTGGTACATATGTAAATAACACGATGTATATATTCAAATACAAAGAATCAGTAATAGTTTCGTATAATATTTATTTGAAATATCTTCACATTGTATGGTTTAAAAAACCTTGAACCTTCGGTGCAGTAGAAATCGGGTATTTAAGCGATCACATTAAATAGTATTCAACTACTTTATACTAGTGTCACTTTAATATTTACTTTATAATAAAGTTAGTTTCGATCACAAACTTGTTCTGCATGTTTATGTAATGTTTATGGTCGTTGTAATCAGTTGCACCTGTAAAGGATCATAAATTATGATAAATTTGACAGGCTAGCAATCAAGTCGCATTCCCTCTCTCCCACACTTATTAATTATTTTGCATGTGGGCAGATTGATATTAATATATGTTAAACATCTTTCAGTATAATTGATATGAATAATAATGTTTTAAGCATTTAAAACACTATGATTAATTTATGTTTAATGACTACAGCTTAATTTATATCTGTAGCAGTAACGTTATCGTTGCGATCATAATACATTATGAGATGAAAAAGAGATCATTTTCTAAGCCCCAATCTCTTATTTTAAATATATTTTCTATTTTTTATTTCTTGAACTGAAATTTCTTCAGGGTATATTTGAACGGTATTCCATCATTACAGCACAACTATTTCGTTCTATTTATTTTCGGATGAACTATTTTTAAGCTTGGTGCACGTTTTATGTTTTGTTGCACGTGCAACTCTAGTTTTCGCCCATTTCCAAGACATTCGAAGACGTATACTACGAGGTGTTAGAAGTTCTTATTTGACAGTATATGTAAGTGAACGCGTTAACTTTGTAGCTTTTTAGTTATACTATGCTCTATACATTGAACCACATCGGCTCCTTTTGAAAGTCAAAACATTTGTTAATATAACAAAAAAAAAAATATCTGGACTGATCATATTATTTATTTATGCTATACTATACGGAACCCTGTTAGTGACATCAACTTTTTGACCTGATGTTCACTCGAAAAGTAGAAATTTAACACGAAGTTTCGAAACTTCGTACTAAATTTCCACTTTCCCACTGAAGATTTCACACAACAACTAGAAAACTGGACGATATTTATCCCAATAATTATCAACTAAAACTTCCAGTTCGAGTGAACATCAGGTCGAAAAACAGGATTCTATAGTACTTACTGTTATCATTTTCCCATCTATATTATGTTTGTTTTGAATAGAATGAATTAATACATAATACATGCTGTATATATTGTTTAAATGCACGTCTACATCCTTGCACAAGAATGGTTTACCATGTATCATGAAACCGCAAAGACGGATGTTTGAAAGAAACAAATACGAAGTAAATAATTATGAAGATTATAAATATCTCTTACTACCACATATTCACACGATGAATAATAAGGTAATTAACAGAAGGTTATATAACGTGATGCATTTATGTATTTTAAACGATTGGTCGACTACGTATGTACGAGTATATACGTATTAGACTACGCATTTTGCGTGACTGCATTTGAAAACAGGCGACGGTGTTGTCCGTATAAACCATACATGCCCACGAGTGAATAAAATGTGTCATTATCATAAGCACAGCTCGTATTTAAAGGCACACACATCAATATTGATGTCTTTAAAACTCGTGGCGACAGGTGAGTTTGTATACGTTTGGCATACGATTGTTATTGATTATATTTTATTAATAATATATTGAAATACGGTACTTTCAAGGTTTTCAATTATAAAGCGTTGCTGCTGCATTCAACAGTTTCCTTTCGATTTTCATGAATCTCACTAGGTAGTATCAGTATGATGTTTAGTAGAACGATTTTTGGTGGAATTACGAGACTTTTACATTTTTCAACTGTAAAGTGTTTTCACTCATGTCCTCTAGCATCATTATGAAGGATTGTCGGGAGTTTCACTTGCAATGCTCTACCACAGAGTTATGGCCCTATATGTCAGCATAATCGGTTACACCGATTTCTTGTTTTTGTTGTAGTAATTCATTTAATATATGTTTTTGTTTAATATAAAAGCTAACACTTTGATTTTTATCTCTTATTAACCCATATGGAAGTATTAGTTTGAATATTAAGAGGCGAGAAACGTATCTATGAACACTCAGCGAATTTTCGAAATATAAAACTAATCCAAAAATGAGATATAGGTTCCTGTAGAAACCACAGCGTCCGAGCGCAAAGGCATCGTAGGTCCGCACTGTACTGCAAACAAGGACTTGAAAATACAATGAAAGAGACAAAAGACAACAGAAAGAGTGTGAAGACAGGGTTACCGACTTGGAACGGTCAGTAGGCAAATCCATTTGAAATGTATAAGGCTTCACCTTAGAAAATAAGTTACCACCTCTGGACCTATTCTCTCTTGTAAAAATAAGTTAGAGTAGCCCGGTAAACAAAAACATACTTCTATTCTATAATGATTTTTAAATAACGAATGTACAAATTATCAGCCAGAGGCGTAGCTAGGACCAATTGACAGCGTATGCCCGATGTGTAACTTATCCTAGTGGCTCCCACTGATGTTTTATATGCTAGAATGCATAAGGTGCATTCTGACATATTTCAGATTTATAGAAAGGTAAACATAAGTACACATATTTATCTGAAAATCCCCACCCCAACAACTTCCCTTATTTTCATTGCATTTTCTTACTGTTTAAGGTTTCTATTTCTGAAAAGTAGGCGTAGGCCCGTGCCTACAGTGCCTTCGCAGAGTTACGCCAGTGTGTCAGAACCAAAGAATGCAACACATATTTCAAAACTGTTGGTGCGTACGCTACGGCTAAATGATTTCTTCTGGTACTAAAGGCATAGTTTTAAGACGCTGCCAAATTTCCTTAAAATATGTTAGTAAATCTGTCGCTAGACTGCTACACAGCGTTTAAGTACAAGTCTGCCATTATGTTTACCTGTTTGTTTTATACACAGTTTATAGATATCCCGCCACCTTAATTCCGTTATGTAAGTGACGCGTCTGCATTATGTAAACAATATAATACCTATATATCTTTTTTATAGAACGTAGATCAGACGCTTGGCCACGATCGTGGTTGAAATGCGCTTTATTTAGCCGTAATTTACGGCAAAGAAATCGGTGTTTGACTGTCGCTTGTATGAGTGAAACGGTACATGCACAATGAAGCAGTCTAATCTGTCGCCAAAAATCGAATGTTGGAAACCGGTATTGTTGTTACGTAGAAACGTAGCTTCAATAAATCAAGAACGCAAACTAAAACTTGCCTCAAGATCTAAATTTCAGCGGCATTACTCACTTACCACTCAGTTGTTAGGTAATAAATCCATGCAAGCTATCTAATACGGATATTAAAGACAATATTGCCAGTTTGGATTTAAAACCACTGCTGCTAAAAGTATTACTTACAATAAGTATGTTATAAAGGCCTTATATATAGTTATAATTTTGGATAATATTATTTTACATGCGTAACTCGTCCCTTAACTTTTTCCTTGTGAACACGATATGGCCTTCATTATTTAATCGGATTTTTACCAAACGCTGTCAGGGTCTTTATATCAATGAATGTTCGGGCAGGTTTGAAAACCAGCCAGACCGGCCCTTGATTTGCCTTGTGAACACTCTAGCACCTTTATTTATTATTTGAAATTTACCAAACTTGCAAAGATTGATAATATTAATGAAAGCTCGGACAAGTTCGAAAACCAGCAATATCGGATCATTAACACCAGAATTATGGCCCATGTTTTACTGAAAAATGCCATTTTCTGCCTTGTGACCACTTTAGCCATTTCATTTATTATTTGATCTTTACAAAACTTGATTATGACGATTAGATCATGGCGGGGATTTCTTTATTTACACTGTCCTGTTTTAATGGGATGACAATAGGGTAAGTGTGAGGTTTTGTGCACCCTAGAACCGGTTTAAACCCCCAGTGGCCTACTTTGCCACTGACCGTTCCAAGGCGGTAGCCCTATTGTCAACCCTTTTGTGTTTGTGATGTCGTTTGTATTTATTATTGCTTTTGCCTTTTTGTTTGTCTGTTTGCGTGTTTGTTTCTGTGTTTTGTGATTGACTGTCCTCCTTGAATGCTACTTTCCCTGTCCGATCTTTTTATATTTCTTTGCACATGTTGTTAATATCAATGAAACTCCCTTATACAAAAACTTTATTTGGACTAGCTTTCCTGAAACCCAGGCGGAATTTCAGTGAAACTTGGCAGGAATGATCAGTACCAAGCAGCCTAGTTGCGAATATCAATGTCAGGTTCCCCACCACAGACACCATATAGCCAGTAGAACGATACGGGTCCTATTTGGTCTCTTCATTTACCTTTGCACATGTGTCTGTGTTTTGGTCAAACAGTGTTCAAATGTTCCAGATTTTATTACCCTTTTTTGACCGACAAATGACATTTTCTTTTCCCGCTTTCTAATGACCGCTGGGTATCAAAAGGACGTTTACCGTTCAATCGTATTTCAATTTGCCATAATTTAATTTTTTTATTGTTTTCCTAAGAGCAATTTTCTCTAATATCCGCAAGCAGATTTTATATTTCATTACGTGTTAAACCTGAAGTTGACCTTTGTACATTAACATCGTTTCTTTGTAACTTAATTAAAGTTAACTGTATATAAGGCGTTTTTGACACTTCGTTGTATTAAACGTATGCTTCTTTTAGATTTTAGTTGATCGATATGATTATGTTCACGCTTGCTACTTATGTGTATGCAATTATATGTGGATGTTCCATACGTTACTCATGTTCCTTGGAAGATAACCATGGATGGAAAGGAATTGTCTACGACATCGACAAGACAGTTTTAGAACCAGAGGAAATGAAAACATACGTACAGGAAGAAACAGATAAACTACTGGATGGAAAATACGAAACCATAGCATCAGCAAACATTCATTATGTTCATAGCATGGAACATACTGGAGATAACAATGAAACAAACCTGGATGGAAAGGAATCTACCAAGAAAGATCCTAGTATAACAAAAAACATTTATATTGACAAGTTGACGCTCATTAATATATCTGATGTCGAGAAATATGACAACATTGACGCAAACTCTGAGAGTGATGGCGCAATTGTCATAAAGGATCATATGACACATGGAATAGCGATCGATAAAGAAAATGATGATCATACAAACTCAGGAAACGTTGCTAAGTATGGCGATGCTAATGTTATCAAGAATGTGGCTAGTGATGCTTCGGTAGATAATGATGAAGGTGAGAATAATTCAAAGGAAAAAAATGCTGCGGAAAAGAGCAACATAAGAAAATCCAAACATTTGCCTGATGTTCACTTTGTGTCCAAATCAAGAACGATGATAGTAATCCGCACATATGGTGACACGTTCAAAACATGCGAGTATTCTAATCACAGGTAACGTTATTTGATCTTAGTATTTAATATCTAGTTGAAGTAAATTTTTTTTCTCAAAGAACGGTAGCACAATAATGGTTTTTAAAATTATTATGTTCAGGTTTCTGAAATGATACTTCAATATTGTTTTAGTTTATAAGTAGTTAGAGAGTTAATAGACATATTTTACTCGGCAATCTTTATCTTTACTTAGATGAGAAATAACAACATACACATTTTTCACCACCGCAGTTTTACATAACACGAGGATTTCAAATTAACCAATCATTTTTTACCAAACAAAGTAAATAATCAGATAATCCACCCAACAAATTCCCCCTAAAAAACAAAACATAAGAAGACTTAAAGAGAAAAAATAAAGACTGGTGCAACCTGAAACCTGTATAAACCCCCAGAGGCCTTTTTGTCATTGACCATGTACCAAGGCGGTTACATTATTGGCAATTATTTTATGTGTGTAATGCCATGTATCTTAATTTGCTTCTTATTTATTCATGTTTGTTTCGATGCGTGTTTCTGTCGACTGTGGTCCTTGATTGCTACATTGCATGTTCGACTTTTATACATACTGTTATTGCTCTACGATGCCTGGTGACATGTTTTTGTTTCATTCAGTATTTCAGACAAAACGGTACAGCTTTTAAACGAGATAGAGGTGCCAGAATCTTCAATGGATGAACTGATATCACTGTGTAAAGAGGCGAAGACGATAATTGCACGCAGGCGCAAAAAACGGTTTATAGAATTTATTTACCCTGGTAAGATATTTGAGAAAATTGTAGTTGATACACATTTTTCCGTCATCTTTCCAGGAGCATGTACATCGCCTTGTATTTTTATACTTCATGACATGAGGTTTTGAACAAACAAAAAGTAATCACATTAAATACCAGTTTTAGGAGTACATGTACCTTGCCAGGTTATCAATTACTCTAAGTATTTTATCTTTTTTCACACTTTAATTTTAACACACCTTTCGCACTATTTCTTCACCTTTTCTTACTTTTAAACTTTTTATCTTGTATACTAACAGACACAGGCGCGCAACCTGCTCAAACTTACCCTCGAGGGTGTGCAGCAGTATACAGAGATAGATAGATTGAGTATACGTATTTTAAAGCACCCTACATATCAAATGACAAAGTGTGTTCTTCGTGAAATATACATAATAAATGGTCAATGACAAAATACACAAAAGAACCGGAGGTGTAAGCTTCTTCTGTTATTTTTTACTGAAGTAAACTTCTTATACAGTTTGACTTGCACATATTGAATGGATAGCGACCAAATACAACACCAAAATAACCTGAGGTTTTAACTTTTTCGGGAAATGTTAACGGTCTCTGATATACATAATGCATGGTCAGTGACAAAAGACACCCGAGTAACCCGGGGTTTCAGATTCTCCGTGGGGCGTTTACTGGGTTAAACGTCGTTTACAGTGTCATATTATACTCAGAAAATGTTCAGTGCCAAAACGGACCAATGCTTTTGAACTTCTCCGTAGGATAATAGCGAGATTGTTTACCCTTAAAATGTATTGAAGCTAACCAGTTAGCCACAGGCCGTTCCAAGTCCGTAATACTGTGTTCACAACATTTTTTGTTGTATATTGTCCTTTTCATTGTATAGTTAATTTGTTCTTTGAGGTAAAGAGCGGATCTAAAGTGCCATTGCGTTTGGGAGCTATGAGTTCTATAGGACCATTTTTCTCCTTTTTACATACCGTATGATATAACATAACTTCATTCTTTTATGTAGTGTCAATTGTGTTTCATTATAATTGTCGTACAAATCGTGCCTGTCTTTTCTGTATACTAGAATATTTTAAAATATCCATTTGAAACCATTTTTAGGTACCAAGTGGTGCGGCATGGGAAACATAGCTGAAAACAACCGTGATCTCGGCGAACTGAAAGATGTAGACACTTGCTGCAGGACACACGACAAATGCAAACCGCAAATAAACCCATTCCAAACAAAATATGGCCTTTTTAATTTCGCCATATGGACAAAGTATGCTTTACTTAATTTAAACAATTATATAATATGAGGTTGCCTGCGATCAATGTCCTATAACCAATTCGAACATGGCATTTTAATACCAATAATACAGCATAACTGGTATGGTGCGATGAAAACACATCAAGGATTAAATGTTTTATCTATCATATAAACAAATGTAAACTAAAACGAAATATGATACTTCAGTCTGGTTCATCTGATAGCATTTTAGATTTAATCAGACAATGCATGCCTATTTAACTTAGAAAAACAATTCGGCAATTGTTTTAACTATATATCCTATTTTACTGAGGATATTGCATGCTTCATACGTTATATAACAATCAAACGTTATATAAACATATTGTGATATTTAACAATCACTGAACAAGGACAAACATGTGTCCGTCAGTATTTACAGGAAACATTGTGATATATAACACTCATTGAAAACGAGCAAACATGTGTCCGCCATTATTTACAGGAAACATTGTGAAATATAACAATAACAGTCAACGATCAAACATGTGTCCGAAACATTGTGATATATAACAATAACTGAACACGAGCAAACATGTGTCCGTCAGTATTTACAGGAAACATTGTGATATATAACAAACACTAAAAATGAACAAACATATGTCCGTCAGTATTTACAGGAAACATTGTGTATTGGAGATAGCTCAATAATATGCAGAGCTGTAGTTAATATTTGACTGCAGTGAGTATTTACTCATCAGATTCAAAATGAATAAATAACAAGGAACACGTTCAGAGTAAAAATCATGTTTAAACGTTCATGCTTTCAAATGGATGTGAATTAATTAATCAATTAAAAGAAACAACGATTCTGATTAAATGCAAGTTCAGTAAAAACCAGTAGAAACACTCTATGACCTTTTTTCTTTATATTAGACACTTACTTACAATAATTCTTATCATGTAAATAAGGCATAAAACTGTTCCACAGCACAATACATACAAATATAACACTCATGATTTTTGAAAGTTTGGAGTTTTTGTAGTAAGTCAATGAGTTATGACTCACATTCTTTAAAGATTGATTTTCTTTTGTAAAAAAAGTATGAGTAAAACCCTCAAATACTCAGCTTATCTACAGCTCTGAATATGTCATTTTATATTTACAGGAATCATCATGATATGATATACATTGGGAGTCACCCATATTTTACCGTCAATATTACAGGAATCATCATGATATAATATACATTGGGAGTCACCCATATTTTACCGTCAATATTACAGGAATCATCATGATATAATATACATTGGGAGTCACCCATATTTTACCGTCAATATTACAGGAATCATCATGATATAATATACATTGGGAGTCACCCATATTTTACCGTCAATATTACAGGAATCATCATGATATGATATACATTGGGAGTCACCCATATTTTACCGTCAATATTACAGGAATCATTATGATATAATATACATTGGGAGTGACCCATATTTTACCGTCAATATTACAGGAATCATCATGATATAATATACATTGGGAGTCACCCATATTTTACCGTCAATATTACAGAAATCATCATGATATAATATACATTGGGAGTCACCCATATTTTACCGTCAATATTACAGAAATCATCATGATATAATATGCTATGGGAGTGAACCATATTTTACCGTCAATATTACAGGAAACATTGTGATTGTGATTCGGCTTTCTTCGAATGTCTAAAAAACGTGGGAACCGAGGATTCCGACTATTTAGGCAACGTGTTTTTCAACGTCATCAGTGTTGGCTGCATTGACAAGGTGTATCCACAGAAGTGTGTGAAGTGGCAAGTATTCATGAGTAATTCCAACTAAATACATACACATGTCTTTCATGGTCCTTTTCAAGTCTTAAATCTACTTTCATGTATTCAATCTTCATAAATGAATAGTTATACACTGATAAATTTCATAATCAATAACGGCATTTCTCAGATTAATTACATTTTAGCACATTATGCAGACAACAAAGGTCATCTGGTATGATGATATTTGTTAGAATTGGAACATTTGAACATTTGAAAAAGGAAATGCGTTTTAAACACGTTTTGAACAATACAGAAGTTAGTTCAGGTATTTTGTAATGTAATTACAGTAACAGTTTTTATCAAATCAGTCATTTCTTGGGTCGGGATTTTCTACCTAAACCAGATACGCTCGAATGAGTCTAATTATAAACAAAACGTATGCAAATTAAAAAAAATCAAAACGACATAGGTTAGATTTATTGACATAAATTTGTGCTTGTTACTACTCCCGTTATTATAAGTATGTTATGACACGATATCCATTTACTGAGACAAATTTCAGGATAATGAAGGAATGGTAAAATTCCGTTTTTACTTAAATAAATATATATCAAGTAGATATAAAAGTCGAACAGGAAATGTATACTACAAGGACCACAGTCAACCAAAACACACACAGAAACAAATAATAATTACAAAGATATATACAAGGCAAGATATGATAACACAAACATAATATATAGGTTAATTAACCCTTTGAATTATTTTGAACGGATCGTTGAGGTTTCATATTACAGCTGCACCATAGTTAATAAAATAGAACAATGAAATAACACAGTTACTCCTTCGTGAGAAGGCCAGTTAGTAGATACTACCCAGAAATCTTTAAATGCTAAACTAAGATTTCTTTTCATTTACAATACAGGAACTGGTTCGGAGGGTGTAAAAAGAGTAAGAAGGACAAATCAAAACCTAAAGCGATGGCGTTTATAGACAACACATTGGTCTATTGAAGAGAACTGAGGTACCAGCCATACCCAACGCTTTGGCATTTGTTGAAACGCACTGACTTTTCTTCTGAAAACGCCTTAGCTGCTAAACACCTAATGTAGATATGATACACAATTATAGCTGAAAGTCTTTTAAATAATGAGAGGGTCAATAAAAAAAAAAAAAATAGAAGAAAGAAAATAATCACTTTGTTGTGTATTATTCTAGTGCGTTGAGAACGTCATCCAATTTCATTGTAATTTTATTCTCCTAACGGAAACTGGTTGATATTGCAAAAGGGCCAATTCATCAGTTATATATATTAATACAATCCTGAGTGTACAGGACCTGTGCATAAATAAACCTTGTAGTTCGCATGACCTTGATTTTTGAGGTGAGGTGGTGCAATGATCATTATTAATGTTTATACATACTTCAGTGGTACAATTAACATGTGTATTAATGATTATTATCAAAATCACTTCAGTCGTTATATAGGTCTTACACCTCAATTAATTATCCCATAGGTTACTGTACAGCCTTTTCCAACATCTGAGCTTCAAAGCAGGACAGCAGACATTGTTGTTGGTTTAATATCTTCAGTATAGCCAAGACCAGTAATTTAAAACAATAACATACGTAAGTTAGCCAGATTGTTTTTTTTTAACTCGCTCATGTTTTGTTACTCCTATGGAAAATACAACATGCATACACTTTCTAGCTGAATATGCGGTGCTTCAGCCAAACACTTCTGAAACTTGAATGAAACCTCATATCAATGTGGGTTTTTCTGTATCATCTGTCTTTTACACTGCAGATGTATGCAAAAGCAAAGAAAAACCTATTTGTTAAATTAAAAATTGCCTAAAATTGAGAAGAAAATAGAATTATTTTCTGTTTTCCTTTTGTCTCTAGGTCCGTGAGCTTTCAGGGGAGAGAATAGAGGTGTGAGACATGAAGAGAGTAAATACTTTTAACAATATCATCCAGAACATAACATTTAGTAGCTAAGTGCAGTACCTATACAATATGACCATAAGAATGCTTCTATCATATTTAGAAGTGAAATAATTCAGGATTATGAGATTGAAAGTAACGCGTGGATTCGACAAGTTCTCGCTGTAAAATAAAAGTGCAAAAAATGTTTTCTGTAATTTAAAACAATAACATACATCAGTTAGCCATTTTTTTCTTTCTCGCTCATGTTTATGTGACCCCTATGGAAAATACAACACACGTACACTAGCCATGCTAGCCAGCTGAATATATGGTGATTAGGTCAAACACTTCTGAAATTTGAATGAAACCTCATATCAACATGGGATTTTCTGTATCATCTGTCTTTCACACTGCAGATGTATGCTAAAGCAAAGTAAACCCTATTTTTCAAATTTAAAATTACCTAAAATTGAAAAACATTTAGAATTATTTTCTGTTTTCCTTCTGTCTCTAGGTCCTTGAGTTTTCAGGGGAAATAATAGAGGTGAGAGACATAAATAGCGTTTTTGTTGTCTCCCACTATCACAACTGCCATCATCATCATCATCATCGTCGTCGTCGTCATCATCATCATCATCATCATCATCAACATCATCATCATCATCACTTACTGTAATTTCTTAGAGTTTAACACCAAGTGTTCCTGGAAACATCACATTTCCACTGTTATTGTTCCAAAATGACAAACATAACAGCCAGAGTTCCTTACCACGCAGAAACCAAAACTTAATATTCAATATTATTTAAAAATAACAAGAATAGTAGTAACGATGGATGACAATCTATATCTGTCTTAAAATAAAAGACACTACGTAACACATTAGCAAATTTAAAAATAAAACCATTATAACATATCTAATCCATGTATTGTTCTAGAAAAAATAAAATGAGAACCACCATGCATGACTACATGTTAGATACAACTTTTCCCATTATTTAGAGCTGGCCTTCAAAAGGACATAAAACACTTTTAAAGGTTCTTTTGGGTTAGAATTCGGCATCAGTGCGCATTTAAGGTTGACACTCCAATGTTGACAATATAGAAGCAGTGCAACGCAGAGCTGCTCGGTTCAACACAGGCGACTACAGGCGCGACATAAATGTCACTAGCATTGACAAGCCTTGGAGCGGATTCTCTACATAACCGAATAAAACTGGGCAAAGCTGTAATAATATCCAGAAATTTACACCTACGTGTAGATATACCTACCTGTCCATTTCTCCAAGCAATAGGAGCCTATATAGGGTATATTGGGCAGGCAATTGCAGTGGGAGATGGAATGAAGGATGCAATATAGATAACAAAAAAATCGAACGGGAAAAGGACGACAGTTTCACATCAGACATGCCTCCGATAGGGATCTAACCCACACGGGGCAGATGTATGTAGCTCTCTTTTTAGCCAAGGCCTTATCTACAAATCTACCGAGGCCCCTGCGAGCTTTTACCTGTTGCTACGACAGTCGCAAGTTAGTATCAAACAGCAGGGTGAATGATCATAAAAAGTAAAATGCTACAGAAAAAGTAGCATTCAATGACGACAGTCAACCACTAACACACAGAGAAAAAAAGAACAACTTTAAAGATGAATAAAAAGCAATACAAGACATCACAAACACAAAAGGGTTGAAAATAAGGCTACCGCCTTGGAACGGTCAGTGGCCAAAAATGTGGCCGCTGGGGGTTTAAACTCTATGACAAAAATCATCTCTCTTATAGCATTAGGGCTCCTTCCGTGCTTTTTTTTTATTATAAATTTATAACAATACTAATACATTTAAACAAATAAAACATTAACCGTGATGTTTATCATATATCAATTTCGTCAAAATTGTGCATTTTAATATATACGAGTATTTTGTAAGAAAGCAAGGGCGTGTACGATTATCAATTCTATGAAAACCCTTAAACTGTATAACCGGAACAGTAGAAAAGGGCATGAAAACAAACATTAAAGTTTAATACTCGTAAGTTGTTTACAAATTTAATCCAAGGTAACTTAACATTTACATTAATGTCTGAAACATATATAATAAATAATTATGTTTTCACTTTTTACATTTAAAATAATATATAAAAGAATAATATAAACTCTACCTC
The DNA here is from genome assembly GCA_037043455.1 of Cyrtodaria siliqua. Classification (NCBI taxonomy): domain Eukaryota; kingdom Metazoa; phylum Mollusca; class Bivalvia; order Adapedonta; family Hiatellidae; genus Cyrtodaria; species Cyrtodaria siliqua. The sequence continues at coordinate 7,862 of JAWPHD010021424.1, read as the reverse complement.
TATCTATATTGAGACAGTAATACGTTTAAGTTCGCCATTATAAATCATACATTTTGGTGTGCTTTGTTTCAAGTTAAGAATCCATTTACAAAACTTCAATTGAAACTGAAAACAGCAGAGACATTTCCGATACTCCATTCCTCCGACCCATATGTAAAAGGGTACAGGTAACTGTTGTTTAATCGATTCCTAACGGTATATCCTCGTAAAGCGCTAGTTGGGTACACAAGAGACCCTGGGTTCGAGTCTCGGTTGATGCACGGTTTTTGAGGGCTCGTCCGCGATCATCCGGAGACACATGCAGTGGTTCTCCTGTATAAATAGAAATTCAGGGACGAATTTCAGTCTGGTGGGGTGTATGTAACCGGGGGGCAAGTCAATGTTGAATAATATATTCAAAACCGTATGTCCCCTCGATAGTTCAAACTAGGTCAAAATAGAATTTCCTATAAACAACTTCTTTTCGATCAAGGGATTATTTTTCCAAGCCTCTCGGCATTGACATTTTAAATGTTTGTTCAGATATTGCCTCTTCGTCAAAAAACTAGTTCACTGATACTAAAAGTAGAAGAAACTCTAAACTACTTCTTCTCGTGAACCAACGTTAGGACACGACCCGGCAATGGGATTTTGATGAAACTTTATTAGAACAATTCTGAAATTAACCTAAATTGAAATTAACCTATATTAAGTTTGTTCAATTCGGCAGATTCTGTCAAAATTCAGGACACGTTTACTAACAAATATAAAACCTTTACACGACTTCTACCTTTTATCCAACATAACTAGTCAGTTTACGGACTAAACCGAGAACCTGTAGTAGTTTTGACTCCGCTCAAGTTACATGATAATCAGCTTGGTGTCGGCATACTCAACATGAGGTCAATAAAATGGCAATAATTCACTTTACATTCCAGCTAATGAGCTAATGAGCTAAAACTAGACCTTGTGTGTGCGTAGTATTACATTCCTGGTAGTATAATGTGATATCATTTATTCGAATCAGTGATATCACCTATTCGAATGAGTGATATCACTGATTCGAATAGGTGATATCACTGATTCAAAACGAAAGGGTGATATCACCTACTGAATGGGTGATATCATCTATTTGAATGAGTGATATCACTAATTCGAATAGGTGATATCACTCTTTAAAAACGAATGGGTGATATCATCTATTCGAATCAGTGATATCACTCATTTAAATAGGTGATATCACCCATTCAATAGGTGATATCACCCTTTCTTTTTGAATCAGTGATATCACCTATTCGAATCAGTGATATCACCTATTCGGGTTTACAAAAAGAAAAATACGGATTTCCCCCCTAGAGTATTATCAGGGAGAACGTTATACGTCCATTTTATTATATATACTGAGCAAAAAAAAAGTACTCATTGCCCATTGTTCTTTCCCTTATTATATAGACAGTAAAACAGGAAATAATAAATGATGTATATAGAATAATTAGATCGACCACCACCAATAGTCCAAACAAATTTTCTTTTTGAAAAGCGCAGTAACCAATGGAGTTATCCCATTTTTTGTAACCGTGCATTTTTGGTAAAAACACATACAATCTACAAACAGATTGTTTAGGTAGCAGCTTTTGATTATCAAAAGTAAGTCATCAAATTACCTCACGTTAAGGTTTCCACAGCATCCATAAAGGAGTATTGCTTGGCACAATTTGAAACTGTTTAAAGGAATATTTAGTACTCAGTGAAGTGTACTTATAAACATCAAACATGTTTTAATTAAAACGCTGTTTAATCTGTCCTACATCCTCAAAATCTTGCCTATGAGCAAACAAATAGAGGGAGTATATTATTGCTAACGCTTAATTGTAATAATTAAATAATAACTGTCCACTGTGTTTCTCAGTGTAATTGGAGAAGGGTGGGTTTATCTACAATTTGAATTACTGTATATTAAACAATAGAAAAGGCATAGAAAATGAAATTATAATAATATGTTTCATTTGTTTTGTTTCGTTTTTCTTGGTGGGGGGAGGGGTGCGGGGAGTGCTGTGGGTGCTAGGTTCCATTCCGCTGAGCGGGGAGAGAGGGAAAATTTGCGCATATATTGCTGCAAGAGCTGATGTGACCATAACATGAACGCCGGCCATTATTTCCGATGACGAAAAAGCGCGCCAAATGTTGCAACAGATGGCGATTGTGAGGGTCCGTCTTATTTGTTACACGGACCCTGGATGGGATCAGTCATTTATATAGAGTTTATTTCTGAATTGGTAATCGGTGATATCACTAATTCGAATAGGTGATATCACTCATTCAAAATGAATGAGTGATATCACCTATTCGAATGGGTGATATCACTCATTCGTTTTGAATAAGTGATATCACTGATTCGAATGAGTGATATCACTGATTCAAATAGGTGATATCACCCATTCAATACGTGATATCACGCATTCAGAATGAATCGGTGATATCACCTATTTGAATGCGTGATATCACCGATTCGAATCAGTGATATCACCGATTCGAATAGGTGATATCACCAAATGGTATAAAAAAGTAATACGGTGCCCCATATTTTAACATTACAATATCGGAACATACAGCGTTATATGAAAGTGTACAGCACGTTTCCACATGTATAATGGTAAGTACTAATTAGATGTTGAATATATATATATAATATATTTATATACCTGTATCCAAAATTTATATAAAAAATTGTAATTGATCTAAATGTGCACACTGTAGTATTGATTTTTTCCCAATCCTACTTTAAACTATCATTCTTGAAAGGTGTGCACATTTACTGCTTAGATGATATACTATACAGACAATTGATTGAAGCCCGATGATTACAGCTTCATACATGTGACACTTTTGAAGCCGCAATCTGGGAGGTTTTAAGATTGTTTTCAGGAAGAATTGCCCAAAATCTGTGAGATTCTATAAGAATAAGGTATAAGTGAGTTTTTCGCCTTTTTGAAGAATTAACATGATTAAGGAGACAAGGTGTTGCTTTTGCGGCGGCGGCTAACTCCCCAGACCCCACCCAAACTCTTTAACGTTTTATTTTATAGAAAAAAAACGCCTGCCAATGTTTGCTTTGTTTTTTTTATGGGGTGAGGCGGGGGGAGTGAGGGGGTGGGTGGGCGGTATGTGTGTGTGGTGGCTGTGGGGGGTGTACAGGGGCGGATTTGTAACCGGAGACTCCGGGTTAAGTCCTCCATGGTGCCACTGAATTTCGTCTGAGTGTTCTTAGGAAAACACTTTTCAATAGCCTCGACCATCGGATGGGGACGTAAACCGGGCATAGTAGGGCAGGTCTCAAACACCTATGTATCATTCCCGTCTCTCTGGGTCAGCTCTAGATAACCTATACTGTGTTGATGAACCGTTAAACATCATTCAATTCAATTCAATTATTCAACTGGCATAATTGCAAACACAACGTTGAAATACACCATTTTTAGCTCGACTATTCGAAGAATAAGAGAGCTTATGTAATCACTCCGGCGTCGGCGTCGGCGACCCGCATCAAGGTTAGCGTGTAAACTGTGTGTACGAGTCTATGTCTCTAACATATCTTATCCTATGACAACCAAATTTGGCCATGGGTTTCTTTATAGCATTATCTCAAGGACTGCATAAGCAATTTTGGTTCCTGTAACCCCTGGGCTCCCATGGAAGCCAAATCCCTTAAAATGTTTATATTTCACATCAAATGTTGCGTGTAGGTGTGTTTATAGGTCCCTATATCTTTCATTTCTTGTCCTAGCACAATCAAATTTGGCCATGAGCTTCCTTATAGCATTATCTTAAGGGCTGCTTAATTTTGGTTCCTGTAACCCCTGGGCTCCCATGGATCCAAATCCCTTAAAATGTTTATATTTCACATCAAATGCTGCGTGTAAGCTGTGTTTATAGGTCTATATCTTTTACATTTCTTGTCCTACCTGAAGTAAATGTGGGAATTTGTTTCCTTATATGATGTTTTAAAGGGTTGCTTAAGTAATTTTTGTCTTCTGCAAATGTTTCGGCCCCTCCCCACAACCATCCCGCCACCCGAATGTTTTTTTTTTTACATATGTCTTGTTGTTTTGTTTCATCAAATCTACACCTATATCAATGATGCACTCCCGCCATGCCCCCATTGTTTTATGGGCTCTCCTCACATGGAGGACAGTGGTGCGGGTTGTGGGGTGTGGGGGTATTGTTTTAATTCTAATTTACATGAAGACAGAGTTATCCCCATTTAGATGGGGATGGTCCCCGAGCAACTTCTTATGGGGTCTAAGAGTCTCAACTTATTCGCTAATTAACTTTTTAACTTAATTAACTGGTATACATTGCATTTTCAATATACGCAAAACATTACAATGTTATAATAAGTAACACATATGAATAGATCTTTGTGTACAGTGACAGAAATAAAACTTATATATAAGTACAGATAATTCGTCATTATTGGCTACGACTTCTGCTTTGACTGTCTTTGATTGTATATAAACAAAAATATTTGTTAGTTATGTGTTAAATATCTCTGTGAATCGTCATCTGTTTTGTATAACAGTTAATTATCCAGTCATTTTTATTTTGCTGAATATAATGTGTTACGTTCAAGTGAAACTTTAAACATATTTACTACCAGCTGTACACTTATTGAAATATCAGACTGAGCTGTTTTCAATAAACAGTATTTACAGTATACGAGTATGTATGTTATTCAAAGTGAAAACATGACAGTACCTTAAATGATAAATACATAAGTATATAATTAACACGTTTTAGAGAAAAATCAATACTCAGCCGGGTTTAACAGTGGAGTAAAAACCTGAAAAAAAAACGCGTGTGTCAAGTTTTCGCTAAATATGATAATTGTTTAGGGAAAAAACAACAACACTGACACGGTTTAGTCCGTAAACTGTAGTGGAGTTTTGACAATATTTCACCGACGGCTTATCCATTTATTGATTTCTTTCAAGTATCTATCAAATTGTTCTGATTTACAATTTTTCCCCCTATTATTCTTGAAATAGAGAAGTATTCAAAACAAAATCTTTGGACAAGTATACCCTATGGATATCAGAAGAGCCCTTTGAGGCCCATGTGCCTCTTGTTTATCAACATCTTGACAACTGGCATAGCGTCATAATTGTCAAGAAATAAGACCGATTCCTTAATAAACGTATCACCAGAATTCCTGCCACATGCGTGCTCATGTTTTGCTACATGTTATAGTAATTTAATGGAGGTATATTTTACTTTTACTTGATAAATGAAAAAATGTGGCAGATCATTGAGGTGTTTTATACATTTTGTGGCTGGTCGTATTTTACTTCCATAACATGGCAAACAACAACAACAACATGAACAATCAATCCTGAAAACAACAAGTTCGTCTTGATTGAGTGCACTTAATCATATAATTATGAAGATTTTGAATCGACGGTTGTTGCAAAAGTTTGTTTTGATGTGTTTGTACAAATTATTATATTACATATAAAACTTCAAGTATATCAGCATGTTTAAATGTACAATGAAAAGTAAATATTAATCAATTATCGATTAGCTTAAACATATTTTATTCCCAGATTACATATAAATATAGCAAATGTTGAATGAAGACACAAATCGATTAAATGATAAAAGAATAACTAAATGAATGAGTGATTACAATACATAAATAAATTAATGAATGAAATTAATGACTAAATGAACCAATTAATTAATTAATCAATAAATAAAAGGAATGACTGACTGACTGACTTACTGACCGATCGACCGACCGAACGAATAAAAAATAATTGCATACATACACTAATAATAAGAGAATTTATTGTTTAAATATGGATATAAATATCGAAAAGGCTTTTGTGTGCGCACTGCGTGCTTAGTATTTGACCCATTTAAAGTTCACCACTGTGCTTTTCTCTTTGATTGTGCTATGACCGGACGGATTGTGGAATCTATGATGACGTCCACATAACTCCTCAGAGGATGGTGGCGTTTGCTGTTTGTTTCCAATATTGTCTCCTCGTACCCATAATGGGACGTTGTTCTGAGTACTTACATTGTCACTGAGTACTTACATTGTCACTGAGTACTTACATTGTCACTGAGTACTTACATGGTCACTGAGTACTTACATTGTCACTGAGTACTTACATTGTCACTGAGTACTTACATTGTCACTGAGTACTTACATTGTCACTGAGTACTTACATTGTCACTGAGTACTTACATTGTAGCCTTTTAGGCTTTTGTTTTTTTATATCCATGTATACATGGTAATATTTGAGTTATACTTATATTGTCTTTTAATGCTTGCGGACTAGTGTATTAGAAGATAAGTGTTTTTTTCTTATTTAAACTGTCCCGTTTTATTGGGATTAGGGTAAGTGTGTGGTTTGGTGCACCTCAAAACTTGGTTCAACCCACAGCGGCATGTTTGGTCAATGACCGTTACAAGGCGGTAGCACTATTGTCTCCCACCTATTTTTTTTATTGTGCTATAATATTCATTTTCCTTTATTTGTCTTTAAAATTGTTGTTTGTTTCGATACGTATTTTGGGTTTACCGAGGTCCTTGAATGCCACATTTCCTGTTCGACGTGTATTTACTTTGGTTTGTTTCTTATATGGCCTAATAATGCTGCCTAGTTTGTAGAAGGACGCTGTCCGTTAGTAAAGCATATAATGAGCATAGACAAATAACTGTCTAATGTTTATTCAGCATGTTCAGTGAAATGTATACATGAAGACATAATGAAAATAACTTCGTTTAACTGGTACCAAAACATGCATAAATAAAACAAGCTAAACAAAAACAATCATGTATATACGTTGTCTATAACTTTCATTTTTTAAACATGGTTATTGATTGCATCGAAATAATTCATCTCGGGGGACATATAAACGTCGATATCATGATTAGTAACAATTAAGTGCCAGTACGTAGCAGAACTGTATTTTAATCTCCTCCGAACGGTGCCCGGCAAGCGTCGCATGCTGTATAGCACTGTCACTTCTCTCGAAGACCTTCCCACACGTGTCACACTTGTAAACACTGTGCGTGGGGCTGTGCACATTGGCCCAGTGCCGTTGGAACGCCGTCATTGCTCCACTCTTTTTCTGCACCTTTCTATAGGGCACTCACATGGTCCATTCCACACCGGCCGCCCTTCCAACGCCACCCAGTCGGCGATCTCGTCGCTTTTGTCCATTATTTCAACGTTTGCCATGTTTTGCTGTAAGAACAGCATATGTTTCTTTAATTATCTAATATTAACAAGCCTAGGCTGAAAAAAAGAGTTTATAATTAGTTACATATAGTCCTAGAAATTCTTTATTTCTTGATTTCCCCTATAAAATGTTACCCTAACACATGTATATACTACATATAACACAATAATGCAGAAGTGCATTATATTATATTGGGTATAATATCCTTTGATTTGCACATAAATCCTACATTATCTTATACAATTATCAAACAAATATTCCATTATTATATACAATTCACCTCATTCAATATATATATATGTATATATATATATATTTAATGTCGATTTGTGGGGTTTAAGGGATCAAATATCCCCGGGTTTTACTGTATATTGGCGGCGACAAGTCATAAGACGAGCACCATGCGCCTTTTTTATTGGACAAAAAATACGATAAACAACTTTACTGTAGCTCTGAATTTGATTGGCTAACAGTGATCAATCAAAGTGCCCTACATACGAATGCTACGGCTGAACTGTCGAAATGGCGGACCTACTTCCGGAAATAAACGTGAAACTTGGAGTAAATTATTTGACTTGGATAAACACAACAATTTAAGTAAGTAAAACTATCAGACAAGGCTATAAATAATA